>WEIT01035945.1:140279-199904 GCA_013389985.1 Dryoscopus gambensis | reverse complement strand
CAGGCTAAGCCACTCCCACAGCATTGGAAAGAGTATTTTTCTTATTTTTCTGTAGAGCACATGACAGAAGCCTGCTAAACCTTAACTTGAAGTTCAGGTACAAATAAATTTTAACTCTATGTACAAGAAGTTTTATAGGTAGATTTAAAAATGTATGTTTCAACTAGAATTAAGTACCATTTTGCACAATAAATTGAGACTTATAACTGAGTTCTATTTGAAGATGGTAGGAATGTACACATGAAATGAAAACTTTCAAAGGAAATCATGTTTCCCTAAAAATGTAACGATAATAAGAAAATATTTTTCCCTTCATGTCACTGTCCTTCATTTCTGTACAAAAAGATGATTGCAGTGTGTATAACAAGGAGGATGGAGTGGGTATCTCATGGGTGTTTTAGATAGGTCATTGCTTTCCTCTGCTTCCCTTGCTCTTTGGTCTCTTGGTGTCCTTTACATGAGTGCCCCAACTTGGTGTTCATCACATCAGGGAAGGGTTGGACTAGATAACAGGGTGGCTGATGCTGGCCACAGCAATTGCCAAGGAGCCCTTGAGCCTATAACCTCCCTGTTCCTCTCAATCCTGTTAGATGTTTACCCACTTAAATACATCTTCAAAATCTCCCTCTAAATGACTTACAGGTGTAAATCTCATTGGAAATCAATAGCAATTTTTTTTTTTTTGCTAAGTGATCAATGTACTTTTAAAATCCCACTCCTAGCTTTAGCATATGTGCAGAAAGATAATGCTCACCTGAGTTTCTTATGGCCTATATTTGCTGTTACAAGACTTCTGTTTTTGCAGAGTTACTGCAATCTAAACTCACCAAGGTAATTGTGATGAAGAATGACTGCTGTTTTGACTGAAACTCTGTGCAAACAAATGTAGAGAGATTTTGCATTTTTTTTCTTGATATCACTATGCTTCTCAGAAAGGGACTGGTTAAAGGACTCACCTCCTGCTTATCCAGCAAAATGCCCGTTCCTGGTTGCATGGAAGCTGCTGTGCCTCAATAAAAACAATCAGAATTAAAGCCCTAAATGCTGAGGTGCTGCAATTAGGCAATGCTTATTCTTCCTTGCACCTCAAATTGGTTTTGTTACAGAATGATAAAATCATGCAGGTTGGAAAAGACCTTTAAGGTCATCAAGTCCAACTGTTGCAGATGTGCACAGCAATCATATAAGTGTATGTGTATAACTGGAGTTGGATGTTGAAAATTTGTGATTCAAAAATCTGAGCTCTCCTCTGAATTGGCATAAATTATGTGAAACATTTTTCCTGAAACCTACTTTAATGATGAAAATACTGCTTATTTTCAGTGCAAAGGTACATGTGTTTTACTTAGAACAATGCTCAAAGTTAACTAATTAATTCACTTTGCAGCTAGTAAATGATCCTGTCTCGGTAATGAGGTCTTCTTAACCCTGCATGTTTCACACAGGCAGCAAGGACCACAAGGTCATATAGAAAAAGAGTTTTAAAGCTTTTCTATCTCCTTAAAAGGATAATTTTGAAAAAGGTGCTCATATCAGGTAAAATTTTGTGGACTATTTCCTACTGAAGCCTTTAATGCTTTTAGCTTTCTGTGGGTTCTGTGATCTACTTGGATTTTTTTATACTGAAAAGTAGTGTTTTCTGACTTTTTTGGTCACAGGACTGTCAGTAAACACCTATGTGAAATCAGTAGGGTTTTGATTTTACACCCAAGGTCAGTGAACAAAACAGGTTTGCTTTAAATGATAAAGCTATAAGATACAAAGCTAGCTACCTTTACCGCTGAGGATGCTCCACAGCAGGGAGACAACGCTGGCCTTGTCCTGCAGGCTCTACTTACATGCTTTCTGAAAATTAAAAGGAAGGAAAAGTTAAAGCAGAATTTCCCAACTGTCCCCTAAATTAGATAACTTTTAATGTGAAAAGGGACTTGTCTCTTATTTTTAAAAAGAAGTAAAACCTCAGTCACTATCTGAATCTTGTTTCAGTATTGGCTGTTAAGAGAGCATGGTAAGAGGGTAGTGGTCTTAGCTAGATATATTCACAAACCCAAAGGCATGCAGTAAATGAAAACTGGGTATCACAAATGCTTTTCAGACCCTTTCTGCCCACGGCTGCACATTCCCTAAAATCCTTCCTCCAAATATGTTTGCAAAAAGTTGGCATGCACATGCATAACATGTCTGAGTGCAGATGGTTCTTGTAGTCTTAATGCTGCTTTTTTCCCGCAGTTTTCTACTTTTCTTTCTACATGCATGTGGATGTGGAGCAGAGAGGAAGGCGAAACACATAATGAGAGTCTCATGTTTGTTAACTGTGGAAATAGCATTCTCGTTAATATTTTCTTCCTTTCAGAACCCTTTATTTGATATTTTAAGTGTCCCAGCAGCTTGCACAGGATAGAAAAAATGCCATATAGAAAAGCCAGGCTGGGCCACACTAGATCAGCTTGAGAAGCAGACACTGCCATGTGGGAGCCACCACCAAGCCCAGCAGTGAGGTGGCCTGAGGGACTGCTCATCCCCAAGCCCTCTTTGCACAGCTGGGAATGCACTCCAAGCTGGTTCCTGTGCTAGGTATTTTCTTCCTAAAGGAAAGAACAGCCTCTGTTTGAAAGAGAAAGCTCGAAACCTCAGCAACATTCCTGTCAGTGCTGATTGTGCAACAAAACCTATGTAATTCCAGTGAACAAGTGAGAAATAAATTCATTGTTCTGCAATTCACTGAGACCGTGTCCTGGTGAGTTTGTCCCTGCGCTATTGTGGGTGGTGGCTTGGTTTTTGTTAGCAATGTCTCTGGCTGCACACCCTGCGAGCAGTCTCCTCTGAAGTGAGGAAAGCATGCATTTGTCATGGGCAAACCACAAATTAATTTAATAAAAAGCCTAATAATACGGTTTCAACTTCTAAAATACTTGCATGTTGCATATACCTACAGTATCTCCAGGAAACCAGTAGAAGAGGGCAATTTGCTGAAAACTATATTTGATGAGCAGAAGCTAATAAAGTACCACTGGCCGCAGAGGTTCACCTCATGCTGCCTGGCTGCTTTCACTC
Source organism: Dryoscopus gambensis (assembly GCA_013389985.1). Taxonomy (NCBI): domain Eukaryota; kingdom Metazoa; phylum Chordata; class Aves; order Passeriformes; family Malaconotidae; genus Dryoscopus; species Dryoscopus gambensis. The sequence continues at coordinate 196,850 of WEIT01035945.1, read as the reverse complement.
TCCTCAGGAAATGCAGCAAGTTTATCCAAATGTGGCAATTTTGTAAGGGGAAGAGGAGGAACAGGCAAGGCTGCTTGTGGATCAGACCATCCATAGTCACAGTTTCTGTTCACATAGCACATAGCACTGAATTATTCAAACCTTTCTGGAGCTGGACTCACTGGGTTCCTACTGGGTATCAGGGGGTACTGAAGTGGTTCCTGTTTTGTGAACTGAAGGGAGAGGGGAAGGATGCTCCCTGTAAATTATAACACATTTTGCAAACATCTCTGTTAGCTTCCCAGATTCTGGACCTTGATTTGAATAGCAGCCTGAGAGGTCATTTTACAGGCAGGGAAATGAGTATTATTGAAGTACTGAAGCATTAATAGAAGTAACCTCTCCAGTCTTTCTACTAATCCATCAGTGCTGGAGCAACATCCAGAGCATTCCAATTCTCAATTTGCCTTTCAGCTGCAATAGTCATATCTGTTTTGAAAATCTTTACATGTCTGGGGTCCTCTTGGGAACCTTGAAACAAGAATTCCCTATGACTAGAAAAATAAAGATGAAGCAAAACACTGCAAAAGTGAGTCTTGGAAGTTTAAAATGTGCATAATTTAGATTTTTATGAATGCCATGAAAGAGGTCAGAAAATTCATAACAATTTTTTAGTCTTTCCTAATGCATTAAAACAAAATTAGGGACCTAGCCGTAAAGTACAGCTTCCATACCTAATGGCCCACAAGTATTTAGGACCTTACCAGAAACCTCTTACCTGTTGAACTGGCCTCAGCCACATGTTTCTGAGCAGCTGTCCTTTGCCTCATGCTCGGTACAAGACTCTCATTGTGCTGCACAGAAGCCTCATGCACACACAAAACACGAGCAGTTTGCTCAGCAAGTCCCAAACACCTCCAGCTCTCTGCTGAGATAAATCTGGGCCATTGAGAAACACTTTCCCAAGGCACCTAAACTGATGCAATAGTTATCTGCCCTAAAATTATAAGGACTACATTTTATGAAGCAAATGAAATCAAGCTAATTAAAAAAATAAGGAGGGCCCAACCTGTGATTTGCCACTGCACCAGGTTTTCAAACTACTGTTAAGTACCATGCAATGCCTATCTGCTAGACCTGGCTTTTTTCCGGTGTCCACAGATAACATGTCAGAGGAAACTCCTCCCCACAAAGCTACTACCAGCCCAACTCAACACTGATATCCAGAGGCTTAAGCTTCGAGGTGGTGATTAAAGAAACTTTTAAATACACATGACTATTAACATGTCCACAGTTTTAAATCACACATATAAAGTCAATGAGAAATTTTATGCATCTTTTCCACTTCCCAAGTTAGTTTAAAAACAATGTGCACAGGAAAAAGCAAGGGGGCGGGGGGGGGGAAAAGATGTTCTGCAGGGCATCTGATCAACTTGTGTTTGTCAGGCCCGGGAAAATCACCTGGCTTGCTAGTAAAGTCACTGACTGCATGCACATAATTCTGGTTTAAAAAAAAAATATAGACAATATCACAGTCTGCAGCCTGTTCAAGGATGACTCCAGAACAAGCTTCTTTTCATATAATAGACCAGTAACACTCTTTTTTAGCATATTTCTTATCATAGAAGCCTTTTTACAGGAACTCGAAAGCAATAGAATTTTCTACAAGAATATCCTACCATGCCACAGTTTCTGTGTGCTTGATTGGAGCGTAGGCGGGAACTCCTACCTGCAATAAACCAAAAGCAATAAATGTCCACCCATGAACTGCAGTCATGATTCCATCTCTCCCTGGGGAATATTCCCTCTCAATACCACGTCATCAGAGGGAAATGGAAAATACCTTCATAGCTCTTAGCTCTTGAGTTAGCTAGGACTCAAATGAGACCAGCACTTGAGACCAGAGTAAGCAGCCAAGAATACTTCAGTGGCAAGTCTGACACATCAAGTCTCTGTTGTGGCAACTCTCTGCTGACAGATCTCATAGTCACTGTTCTCTGAGGATCAATGGTCTCAGACAGCAGTTGGAATAGGTAACTAATGCTACATTAACATTTTTAGATGGACTTTAAAACAACTATGTTCCCTAGGAATAGAGTGGTAAGAGAATAAGTTTCAGTGGTGGTTTACCCCATTCCAGTGATTATTCTTACGGATGAAAATCATTGCCTGACATACAGACAGATTGGGGTACCTCTTCTCCCCATGAGTCGTAACCTGCTAATATTCAGCTTAAAACTTCAGGAAGCAAATATTCCAGTCTTTCTTCTGCTCCACCACACTTAGAGACACACATAGATTTATATTAATGCAAGTATGAAATTTTTTTAAAATATTTTGGCCTTTTATCCAAGGCAGAACTATCCTTTTATGGTTTTGATACTTCATGCATTTTTCCTAGGATCTCAAACTACACTAGACCTAAACATCAAGGCTTGAAACTTGCGATATTATCCACTATTTTAGAAATGGAGAAGCAGAAAAAGCACAGAAGAAGAAAAAATATTTCTTATCATTGCTGCTTGAGACAGTAGGACATTACAAAAGAGACCTCACACTATGAGACTCACTTCCACTTTAAGCAGCACTTCATTTGTAGCATAAAGTTTAGCACCAGAAACGTGGTTGTGTAGGCTGGCCCCTGGTAGGACAGAGGACTTTTGTCCAGTGAGGCTGTACTGCACAAAATTAATGATGCTTAACTGAACCTTCTCTTCTACACAAGACTGAAGACATACAGAGATGAAAAATCAACTATGCCACTCAGCTCTTTCTTCTAACAATTTTCTGCAACATTAAAAGCATGACTGATTTTGGCTTTACTTGTCTTTGGCTTCCCATGTTCTGCCAGCCTCATTCCTTCTCCTGTCTCCTCAGCTGGGTTAAATCCTTTCAGGTTTGTATCCCTTATCTGTGAAGGTACTTCTCAGTGATAACAAACTACTTCTCAGTCTTCTCTTTGCTAAGCTAAGCAGATGGAGTTCTTGAAATCTGTCACTGCCAGGCATTTCCCCCAGCTTTCAAAACATTTGTCCAGGCTCCATCTTTGTCCTTTTCACTTCTGGACTTCTCCTGTTTGTTTCCTTCATTTTCACTTTTCAAGTACCAGCAGGAGAATGACTTGTACTATTCCAGTAATGGTGGTCCCAATGCCCCATGTAATGGTGAAATCCCTTCTCCTTATAAGCTGGCAGTTCATACACAGTGCCCATCACCAAGGCAGGGCACAGGGAGCTCCTGTTGTCTGTTTCTTAGAACCCTCACATCATCTTTCATGCTGCTGTTTCCTAAGATGTGATTGTCCATCCTGTAGGTATGAACCCTATTCCTTTGCTCTGGGTATGAAACTTATATTTGGCTGCATTTTAATGCACATGGTGTGCATTTACAAACATGCATTGAAAATCAAGGAAGTCTCTGTAATACTTCTAACTCAGTGAAGAAAATTTAAAGCCTGATTTTAAGAGCTATAATCATCCTCCAATCTCTTGACTTTATTAGCTCTAAATATCAAATAAACTTTAAAATCCCTCATTTTTTACTTTCAGGTCATTGGACTTCTCTTTTTCAACTCAAAGATTAAAACCGTAGTTTGCTAACTTTGCAAGCAAATTGCAGAATGAAGTGTTCGGGCATCAAGCAAAAAGAGAAAAATATGCCTGAAGAGAATTAACAACATTAATAAGTGAACAACAGATGATAGAATAATTTACTGTTTCAGTACAAAAGGGCCTCTATTAGTACTAAATCCCTTTGATGAGGGAATAGAAAAAAGGCTACATGCTATAATCAAGAAAGTAGCCATCAACATAATCATTGCTAGAATCTGATCTTAATAACCTACTCTTACTTGGAAATCTTGTCCATGTACAGAAAAGACATGACTGCAAATTAGTAAAACAATTATAGTCAAAGGCTGTTTATACTTTATTATAAAACTCAGTGAGAATCTTTGCCTTCAGAGACCATATGTGTGTTGAATTCCAGGTAAAATTCCCAATGCAACTGATCAAAAGACCCTTGTCTTCAGTGAATGTAATTCTGATCAGTACCTGATAAAGCTGAGCTTCCAATTAGATCAATGGTTTCCCTGGTAAAAACCAGAAATTAAAGGAGAGCACTGCTTCCTAAGGAGGTGAACAACAATGCAGGGGCACAGCACAAGAGATCCCAGTACTCCTTGGAAAGCTAAACAGTCCCTGTGTTTGCACAGAGCTGACTTGAAGTCACTGCACTCCCATACTCAGGCTTATCTCAGGGGTCTCCTCTAAACAGTGTAAGGAAAAGCAGCCTGCCACACACATAAAGACTTCCAGTGAAACAGCAAGTGGAAAGAAAACGGGAAAAGAGAAGACTCAGATCCTGCAAACCTGTGCACTCATCCATAGCTGTGAATTCATAAGCTGCTCCACTGGCTTCATAAGGCTGGCAGTCCATTATGTTACCTGGCAAGACTGGAGCCTGGGGGTAAACCCCCTGGGGCCAAAAGGATCCATTCGGGTTCTGCCCACAAAATGTCTCAGCACACAGCTGGAGAGACTTGTAGGACACTACAAGAAATCCATATGGTAATAATCATTCTGTTCTGTGCAATAAACATACAAGTTAAATACTGTCCCTGCAACAAGCTGCACTCTAGTCTCCCCGGCCTGTGTTCAGTGCAGAGGACAGGAAATGCCGCCCTATACAGCAAATGCCACCCTATGCAGGCTTCTTGGACAAGGGCTTGGCGCTCACTTGATCAGCCATTTGTGTCCCAGGTTAGAAAGGAACTCCTGACTGACTTCTTCCTGTGTGAGGAGAAGGGATAGTGCAGGACACAGAGCAGACTTTGGTGCATCCCTGCCACCCTGCACAGCTCCAGCCTGCTGTACTGGATGTCAAGATTGAAGTAGCTGCACTAACCTTGGAGCATCTAAATGCAAATTTCTCATTCTGAAAAAAATACCCTCCAAGCCAATTGATAAAACTGGACCAGTGAAAGCAGCTTTAACCTATAGGGAATCCAATCCCAGTCTAAAAAAGGCTCAAGTAAAGTGGCTGCTGAGTCCATCACATTGCATATTGGTAAAAGTAACTTAGGTTTTTTATCCTATCCAACAGTCTTGATTTTATGTCTCTGCTAATTCCTTAGCCTGCAAATTCCCAGAACCAGAAATGTCCTAACAGGCTTTTCTGCCCATCATGAAATGCACTTATTACCTCTACATGGAAAAGTAATTTGGTCTTCTGATTTTCAGCAGTGATTTCTGTGTGAAGTACGGTGACTCTTATCAGAAACTGGCAGGGGTTTATATATGCTAAAAGTTAATCAGTGATTCCTTTCTTCAAGGCAGGACATACCATTCTTCTAGTTGGATTATTTTTTCTTTTCCTAATCTAATGCAAAAAAATAGTTTAGTAACCTTTGAAGCATAATTGTACTAACCAGAAACACTGTCAGCCTGATTTTATGTTTGAGACATAGTCCCACATAGTGGACTGTGAATAGAAATGTTGTGGGCTGGGTCTCTGTACAGTGTATGAAGCAGATCCTCCAGTCTGGTCATGGTACTCTGTGTTACAATAATGCAAAGGAACTGTGAAGTGTGTTCACCTTATCCTGTGAGGAGTTTTCAGTCCTGGATAATCTCCAGGAGATGGGAGGCCATGCTAATGTGCACCCACTGCCTGATGTGAGGCACTGCTGTGGAAATACGGGTATTCCTAGTTTAAACCGTGGTTGGTGTGACTGGAGTCATTTTAGGGGAGCGGGCAGGTGGCAGCAGCTGGACAAGGGTCTACTAAAAGGCAGAAGGTGAAGAATTGAGGAAGGTTCTGAGGATTTGGAAAGCCGTGGCTACTGCCCCCCACACAGCTTTCTCTTGACCATCCCAGAGTATCTGTGCGGGAAGTTAAACCATTTCAGCTAATACTGATATTTGAAGCTGAGATCTATTTTCAGGTTAAGCTCACCTTTCACCGATGACATTCCATTGGAACTTTCCTTGGGTTTCCACTGGTGAACTATGGCTCCAGAGATCAGCAACGTGCCCATAAAATCTGTTGCCCAAAGGCTCTGATCTAAAGCCTGTTTTTCTGGTGGAACCAAGAGCAACCAGTGGAAGCATTTCAACTGGAACAGAAAGCAGAAGTCTCTTTTGCTAGAAGATGTTGAAAAGGAGCAGAATTGCTGGCATCCTTACAATTCCCACATCACATAGACAGGAAAAGCGCCATCAATGCAGGCCTTCTTCTGGATCGGCTTCAGGCTCTCTCCCACCCTTCCACCTGCACCGCTAACAGCAGCAGGGATCGATCCAGCCAAGCCAGCGCTTCAGCAAGGCGCAGGTTGGAAGCGGAGCAGGGTTACACGCGGGCAGCAACTCGTCAGGGAGGTGCTGCCGACAGCCTGCGAGCGGCGTGTGCTGTAATTACAAGAGGGCAGCGGAGTGGTGCGGCTGCGGCTGCCCCCGACAGCTCTGCTCCCCTGGAAGAGCAGAGCTGACAGCGCAGGAATGAGAGCAGCAGAGCTGGAGGCAGCTTTCCTGGCAGCTGGCCTGCCTTCGCAGCGCTCTCACCCAGACCGTGCTGGTGCACAGGAGCTTTCTGAACAACATGAGAAAGCCCAGGGCAAGAGGCAAACAAATTTTTCTTCTCTTTGGGAGAAAACAGGATGCTCTGGTAATTTAATTTGCCAGGCTCTGCTGTACTATGATGGTGCAGATGAGAGGATGCAGACATATTCTAGGGCAGCCTACTTTCACATTGAAGCACTGGGAGGTTTCTTACACAAACAATATCTTTAACAAGTGTATCTTAGTCCTTCCTAATCCAAAAGGTAGTAATTATGAATCACAACTTACAAGGTTTGGGGGGTTTTATTCTTAATACTAAAAAAACTGATTCGATTTTTGAAATGAATAGAAATATTACTTCTCTCCAGACCTGAAATAACAGAGATCTTGTTTTCTTAACTCAGAAATGAGGGACAATAATGCATAGCTGAAGCAAACAGAAGGACTAAGAACTCTCGCTCGTTTTAAAGGTTTTCAATTCAGACCACCTATGAGTGGGTCCTACTGACATCAGTAGAAGTTATTTGTCCGTAAAAAGGAGAGCTCTGTACACCCTGATTTTCACATGATTATACTCTTTAAATGCATTCCCTCAGCTTCCCAAGGAACAGAGGCAGACGGGGTCCAGGGTATGCCTTTGAACTCCTGAGTATTTTATTTGGTATACACAGCCACAGAGCTGCAGGTAGTTCATTTTGGATCATGCCTACAATCATCTGGGAAATCTCCTTTTATTGTTGTATGCTCAGATATCATCATGGTCCGAGTCCCTGGGCTGATCAGTGTGAATAGCTAGGGAATACATGTATAACCTCTCCTGATTATCATGCAGCTGTACTGTGCAGTAGCTTTCCTCCATTTACTTTCTCATTACCTGTTTAATGTTCCTCTGTCTCTCTCCTTTTGAAAGGAAAATCTTCTTGACCTCAATCAGCGTTTCTTCAAACCCCTTCCTCCCCCGCCCCTACCAAGTCCATGCTTCTCCGTCAGCCTTTAATGCTCATTCACCAGGGCGGATTGTCCTTGATCACCTGCTGCCACTCTCCCACCCAGTCTTCCAATGTCAGAACATTTTCTGTGCCAACATACCAAGCTAATCTTCAATACTGACATCTTACATTCAGGCTAGCAGTGCTAAGCAAGGGCAAGTGTTTGCTTTCAGAAGGCAGGCAGAGATGCCAGGATGGTTACTGCCTTCCCTGATTTATTGCCACAAAGTTTTACACTCGGTCTTGCTCTTTGACTTTTGATTTTCTGTTGCAAAAATGAACGTGTGACAAGGGTGGGGGGAGGGTCGTTACCAGGATGTGTCTGATTTGTTTTTTTTCCCTGAGGTAGCTTTTGCTACTTGGGATCTCTGCTTCCCACACAGAGTCATATGAACCATAATGCAGTTGTCGCAGGGAACAGCAGATCCAGTGAGTGGACCTGCTCTTTCTCAGACCAGTCAAAGGCAGAAAGAACCTCTCCATTAATACAGAGAGAAGCTGTCTGCGTGTGTCTTGCACCACCTCCACGGCAGCAAACACCAAACTTTTGAAAACCAGCTTTGCACTGCAACATGGAGGCTGTGCTGTTGGTGGAGAGAACAGCTTTCCTTCTGCCACAGAGGCTTTTGGCAGCTCAAGGGAGCTGTGTGGGTTTTGGATAAGCAGTCTTTATAATCCTGAAGGGTATTTTGTGTGCAATGGTGGAGAGCTTGAAAAAGACAATATATTTGATGCTTGTTCTGTGGCACATGCCTGGAGGGCACTTCCATAAGTACAGGTATTGCCTTGGACACCTCCAAAAGCAGCTAAGAAGACATTCAAAAGGTATTAGAATATCAGTCAAACCTTTTTGACACATGGACATCTGGGCTCACCTTTTAACAAGTTCACAGTTTCAGATCCCCACAGCTTGGAGAGGTACAAAACTCGCCACCATAAACACACCTCAACTTGGAGACTTCTTCCTTGCCTTTGCCAGCATAAGAGGGAAAAGGAATGGCTTTTCTGGAGGCTGGAGGTGTACATAGCTGTAGAGAGCACACAGTTGTGCAGAGTGTATGTTGTCCTCTCTGCTACTTTTCAGCAGAGCTTTTGCTCCTGCAGTGAAGCATCTGTCCACGTAGTTTCTGACAAGGAAGATGAAAGAATTCCAGCCTGTGTATGCCTGGAGCTACCAATAGCTAAAATGTACTTTCGTCATAGTAACTTTAAATTTGAGAATGCGAATATAGAACTTTTCCTCCTTGATCTCAACATATATACTCATTTTGCCATTTGCATTTCCCCCGCCCTTTCAAACGTTCATTCACTAGGCACAGGGACAGAAGACCCAGATTCAAACAAGAAGGTTCTGTGTTTACTGGCAGCTCCTGCTTCAGCTTTATAACCTCATTTTTCAGCAGAGACCAAACTGAGTTTCACCCTTTGCACTACCCCAAACTTCTCAGCATTTCAGAATAGCTGTATCTTATTAGAAAAGCAAACATGAGCTGGTATTACCCACTAATTACCCCAGCCCAAATCTCCTAACTACCCAGACCTGAGTTCTCTCTTCCAATGAACTTGTCATTAACCTCTTAAGTCCCCTTTTAAAGCCCACCAAGTCCCCTGCTGCTGGGCTGGTTTACTCAGCCCACAGCCAAGGACAGCCAGGAAGGTTAATGGTGTTTCTCACTTCCTTCAGCTCACTTGCTGGCGCAGTGGGATCCCCGCAGCCTCTCACACCACTCGTTCTTGTGCCAAAACTGCTCTTTAGCTTAACTTAAATGGCCCATTTCCCTTCCTGCTACTAACTCTTCTGAATTACTTATGAAGAGCAATAAGATAAGCTCTACAGTCATAATTACTCTTGATCATATTCCCTCATAGGAGAGTGACTGCCCCCAGTCATCACCTTTGACTCTGCTCCAGGCTGGCCATGTCTTTCCTGGCTGAGAGTGACTGGTATAAGGCAGCAGGGAAGAGATCTCTCCAGAGATTTCTGTGATAGCATTAATAAGCCTAGCTCTCAGTAGGAAGTGCCCTGCTTAATAGATACAGTGGTCACATTTTTTATCTTCACAGCCAACACATCTCAGTGGCTCATTGTCACCTTGTGACTAATAAAACCAAGACTTACTCCACCTCTGTCATTCACAGCTGATGAACTCAAAGACACTTCCATGATTAATCCCAAAACACAGAGACTGTCTCTTTGCTGTTAGATGAATTTCCATTTCTACCCCAGCAGTCCTCATGCTCATGCATTGTGCCTTCACGTAATATCCCAGCCCTCACCCTGCTGGCAGGGCCTCGCAGTCTGATGTCAACACTGGGCTGCTCTGCCTCCTGCCTTGCACTTCTACCATGGCACGGCAGCGTGAAGTCTGATCCCAGAACGACCCCATCATTAATTTCCTTCCTTGCTGATAGTTTTTCCTTCCAGAGCACATATAGCCACTTCCTCTCTGGAGCCAGAAGACCAACTGGCCCAACAACTGTGAACCTCAGCATCATACATGACAACATGAACACAGCATCTTCTGTAGGTGGAAGAATTTGGCAAAGGCCAGACCAGGTGCCCAGATCTCCCCAGCAGGGCCCCAAGCCAGGCTCTCCACTTGCTCTGTCTGGTGCTGTCAAATGGACCTGGCTCTGCCCACCATGGCCAGACCCCACGGGTCTGCACTCCGTTGCTGAAGCACAGCTCATGCTGTGGTTGTTCTCATCCTTCAGCTTGTCCCCCCCTGTAATGGAGCCACCAGCCCTTGTTGTGCCCAGGGTGCTCTGCCGTGAGCTGGTGTGTGTCTCTTCAGCTTTGGAATACGCATGGCACCAGGAGAGCCTGAGACCAGCTCAGTGCCAGCTTCTGCTTCACCTGCCTTCCTTCTTATTGACAGAAGAGAAAGGTATCTCAGCCCCAGTAAATTATTCCCTTGGTTTAAAAGAGTGATTTTCAGTGATATGAAGAATATTTTTTAAGCTGCCAAGTGAGACATCTGTAGGGACATCCACACTTCTAAAGTATCAATTAAATCAGATTTTGGGAGAGAGGATGGTTACTTGTCAGACAGGCTTTACACTAACTATACAACTTAAAAATTTGTGGGTGTTGAGCATTGCCCCTAATTTTTCTGCAGCTTGCTAGCTTTAGTTCACCCTTAGTAGAAGCACCATGCATTGTTAAGTATCACAGTAATTTGTGATAACTGAGTGCAAGTCTTACCCCCTCACTGTCCACAAAGCTGAAAGAAATATTTCCATGCATTTTTTCATTTTGCCTTTTCTAAACGCTGGTGTCTTTCCTCGCTGTATTTAAACTGCCTGGCAGTTCATCTGGCCATTGGGGGGTGGGGGTGTGTGTGTGTGTGTGTCCCTGCCCAGTGTGTGTTATTTCAAAGTTGACATGGTGACAAAAGCCACTTAAGGATGGCAGCTAATAAGATATCTGCTTTCCCCTGGCTTGCAAGGCAGCAGTCAGATGTGGGCTGGTAATAGGGTGCGTTACCTTTAGGCTCCGGGTCACTGCTTCACCTCTGATCCTTGTCAAAAGTCACCACAACTTGTTATCTGCCTGTACATCACTGACCTAGGAAAATGCATTGATGCTCTTTCTTTCAGTCCTGTTGACAACTGTCTACACCACAATTAGCCAAATTAGCAAAGACAGACTGGAGTGTGTGGCTTTCTCAGCCTGTGGTGGAGGCCCAGCAGGTCAGTAACGAGGGAGCTCTGGGCAGGCTCGCTGGCTGCAGACCTCCAGCACCACATTTTGGCACTCAGGCATGAACCATATTTCGATATAAATTAAAATAGCAGTAAAACAAAGCAAACTTGCACAGGGTGTAGCTTTCCTGTCGCTTTCTGGAGTGCTGCTAATAGAAATTCAGTGCCCATTTAATACAGCATATTTTAAGAAAGGGTGGAATAAAGAAAGGAAAGTGTAGGAGAAAACACAGTAATTTTCAGGGGCCTTGGAGTCACAGCACAAAGTGACGGTTCATTGTTTGTCTGCAATGTATGCAGCCCTGGGCTTTTTGCTGATTTTGGCTGGTTTGTGCTGTATCCGCACATATATCATGCCAAAAATGCCAGCCAGCTGTGCTACATTTGCAATGTAAAACACTATATATTTCATTTTTACTTTCTCTGTGTATCTTAAGATAAGGCACAGGTAAGATTTAAGCCAGGAGGAGTTTTGTTATTATCATTGCACAATTTCACTGATTAACAGCAATAAAACTAATAAAGCAACCAATAATAAATAACTATCAGGTGATCAGCATTAGCCATTTGCACCACATATAATTATCAGTATCTTTTTCAATTTCAGTTTATCACAATTACCATATTATGCATATAGATCACTGGATTTGTTTGAAGTCTTTATGGATGTCAAAATGTAACCAGAGTTTAATCCCAGTAAAAGGGCATATTGAAGACCTCCATTTGTGCTGATTGAATCATACATTAACCCAAGAGAACAGAAGGTCTGACATCACTACCAGGTAGTTAATGATTATGCTTTCTATTGTCTCCTAATATTATCTTGAAAATGGCCATGTCAGGAGGCCTAGAAATCCCTCAGAGCACCTTATGCTTTTTTATTTTCAAGCATTCAATTGCAGTATATGATCAGAGACAGAGAGAGAAATATGAATTAATTAAATGATCTACTAGCTGTAAAAAAAAATAGGGCCAAAATCTGCTTTTTTTAGTTAGTTCTAAGTCAGGCAAATCTCCAAATACTTCCAGGCTGAGGTCTTGCTGGAGAAATTATTTCAGAGCAAAGCAGGAGCAAGCAGACTGAAATATCCCACCAGTAGAAAGATATTTATTTCAGGAGGGTATCCCATGAGCTTTTGTGGGACAAGCACAGGAAGAGCCACTCAGGCTTCCCTTTGGACCCCTGTCCTGGCAGGGCCACAGCAGATGCTTCGGGAGGGATACCAGCAAAGGGCAAGCAAGCGTCTTTCTGCTCCTTTGGTGCTGAGCAGAGGCCTCCAGAAAAAAGGTATCTGAACTCCACCAACCTACATGTGAATGTTCAGTCTAACTGATGCAGAGAGATATTATGGCTTTGAAGTTCAGAGCCTCAGAATCAATCCATCGTCTTAAACCAGGGTATATTTTTAGCTGATAGCACCAATATATATTTGGGTTTGTGGGTCTATTTAGAGGGGTTAGATGCTGGGTGCCCTGGCTGCAGCAAGGCTCTGCTAGGATGTGGGAATGTGGCAGAAGGATGCCCAGGGTGTGGAATAAAGACAGTAGAGAGGCTGGAGGGATACAGGGCCTGGAGCAGCTGTAATGTGATGCAGCAGAGCCAGGCAGGCATGGGCATGGGTGAGCAAGGAGAAGGCAGGGCCTTTCGGGGAAGAGAAGATGCCAGCACATCACAATGGCATGGCTTTGGCTCAGCCACTTCTACGGAATCTAAGCTGTTATTTAATTGAGTTGCTTAAAAAATGGATTTATTTTGATAAAGTGATGATTAATCTTCATTATACTCCTCTGTGATCATCACAGCAAAAAGCTGCAGTTGTATATCTGCTTATCATCTCTTCTGAAAATCTTAGGGGTAAAGAAAGACTTGATTGACGATTAGATTTTTGTAATCAAATCCCTTTTTTTTTTTACGTGCAGAAAAAAGGAAGGCCTCACTTTTGAGGGAAAAGGGAAATAAAAGGAAGCACAATAGCTGGGCAGTTCTCTCTGACATTCATGTAATGCAGTGTGTGTCCTTATGTGACATTTATGTGAGAGAAAAAGAAAAGCATCGATTGAAAAAGGTTACAGGAGTTCTTCAGGCATGAAGTCATCTCCAGGCAGCACAGTCACTGCAGTTTATAAACAGGTTCTGCTCTCACCCACTGCATTCACAGACTCAGGGCACCATTTAACCCATTTGCTTGCTGACACTTCTTTAATATCCAGCTTTGATTTTCCTTTCCAACAGTAGCATTAAACCAGGAAATGAAGCCAATTCCTGATTTTAGGAAAGATGTTTGCAGCCCCCGCTCTTGTCATCCTGTCTTCCACAGAGGAAAAGAGCACTGCACTGAGGAGCTGGTCATTGGCATGGGGAACTTTGTCTCCAGTGTGCTGGGGAAGCACAGCTGGCACTCAATAGGGGTCTTCTTCTCTTATCCCTAGGCACGGCTTTCTGTGAAACTCAGAAGTCAGACAGCTTGACACAGGATGCAGATGCAGGAAGAAATAGAAGGGTGAGGACCACCACTTTAACTCTGTACCAGTTTTAGATCTGTGAAGAAGAAAATCCAAAGCCTTCCCTTAAACAATCATTACATGAACATCTATTTCAGTAGCAGTCACTTTGCTTTTTGTTTATCTCTGGTTTCTAAGCACTGGGATTGACTCATGGCATTTCTTGAGGTTCCTTTTATTTCTACAGACATGGCACCTACAATATTATCTTCATTCAGCTCAGAGCATGTCACCCTGCAAAAAGCTGTGCAGACATCCTCACAGTCCCTAAGTTTGGCAGATCTTGCACAGCCAAGGTTTCTGAAGATGCAAGCCCATGCACAGAGGCATAACCAAAGAGCTGTGAAAAAACTGGATAGAAAAGCACGGCAGAGAGGTGGAAGCCTCTCGGTTTGCATACCCTTGTGTGCTGCCTAACTCGTCTGAGGTAGCCTGGGGCATCAGGTGGTCCCACTTCATGGCTTGCTGTGGAAAACAGCTGTTTTTTAGAGAACACAACACTTCTGAGTGAGGGTGGCCATGTAACAGCGCTGGAGCTGCTCCTGCAGTTTCTCGGTGTTGGCATGGGTTTCCCAAGAGCACAAAAGGTAGGAGTGGAGCTGCCTCCTCTTGACTGCTAGTCATAGTCTGTGCTTGCAGATGAAATTGTCTCTGTCATAAGATATAAAAGATACATGATAACACTAGCGTCTTCCAGCTTATTTAACTGATTATGAGTCTAAAAGAAATAGTAACCATGTAAACACAGGCTTTTACATGGCACGTAGGCAATACAGAGACAATTTGCCCCCCCGGGCAGGTAACAATGAATGCATGAAATATTGTGAGCTTATGAAGTTGTCTAAGTTCAAATGGTCCTTAGTGTCTCTCACAATATTAGTTTGCAGTGTGTGATAAAACATTACTCGACCAGAGTGACCACAGGCCTGCCTGCACATGTGGGAGCACTGCCAGCCATAACAGCTTCCCTTTCAGAGACATGTCTTCTGTGCAATTTTATTTGAGTTAGAATCTGGAAAAGAAAACTTTTTAACCCTCACATCCAAAAGGAAAATAATGTACAGTGCAATGTGTAAAGCTGCGTTCAGCTGGAGTCATAGAAGATAGCATTTGCTACTGCAGAAAGCAGCACAGGTATTTATTGCTGTATTATTTGAACCCAGATGTCTTCATAATTTTATTGAAAAAGCTTGTTTATTCCCTCTTACAGGGTGCTGTTTTTCCATCGTCTTACAAACGCATTCCTGTTTATCTTTTTTTCTTTCATTCCTGAATTGAGTACATCACCTTCCACTTGCTGAAACTAAAGATGTGTAACACTTCTCCTTCGCATGCCCTGGACAGCCTACTCCTGTCTTCTTTAATTCCAAGACTTCTCCTTTTTCTTTTTTTTTTTCCCCAAACGAAAAAAAAAACCACCCAGGTTCCAGGAAAATTCTTTGTGAAACTCGTGATTATGAGTGAGGGTGGCAGGACTGTGTCTAATGACTCACAGGTGCAAAGCTGTACAGCCATGGAAAACTGCTTGAAAGCCGCTTGTGTGCCTGTGTGAGAAAGTCTGGAGCGGAACACTCCTCCGACCCCACAGTTAGGGAGCTCACAGTGGAGCCTTGCGACTCTGTCAAGAGGTGGAACAGCCCGGGGGGATGCGCAGGGACCTGCTCCCTCTCCTGGTAACAAGGGCAAAGCGTCGGCGCAGCGAGCCCCTTCCCTGCCCCTGGTCCTGCCCCTGCCCGCCCAGCCCTGCTCCCCCGGCACCCTCCTAGGAGGCGGCGTGGGCAAAGATGGAGGTGACAAAAGCAGAGACGAAAGAACTGAGGCGCTGGAGCGTGTCCAGGGAAGGGCAACGAAGCTGGCCAAGAGTCTGGAGCACAATCCTATGCCGAGTAGCTGAGGGAGCTGGGACTGTTTAGCCCGGAGAAAAGGAGGCGCAGAGGGGACCTTATGACTGTCCACAACTACCTGAAAGGAAGCTGTAGCCAGGTGAGAGTTGGTCTTATCTGCCAAATAACCAGCAGTAGGACAAGCAGTGATAGGACAAGGGGAAATGGGTTTAAACCGACAGAGAGTAGGTTTAGGTCAGATATTAGGAAGAAATTCTTTACTGTGAGGTTGGTGAGAGACTGGAACAGGTTTCCCAGAGAAGCTGTGGATGCTCCATCCCTGGAAGTGTTCAAGGCCAGGTTGGATGGGGCTTTAAACAACCTGGTCTCGTGAAGGGTGTCCCTGCCCATGGCAGAGGGGTCGGAACTAGATGATCTTTAAGGCTCCTTCCAGCACAAACCATTCTACAGTTCTATGAATTCCACACACACGTAATGATCACAACTCTACATTCAGGCATTTCTAGAACAGCTGATGCCTTAGTATCTGACTTTGAGGGGAGTAACTATCAACTAGATAAAGATTTATTACCACAGACACTCTAAGGAAAAATTCAGATAAATTCCAAAAATTGGAAAGACGAATGTAACTGCAGAACTACAAGGAAATTTTCAGTCCCGTAGCTGTAACAATGCAATGCATAACAAGATCCAAGTTATGTAAAAGTGAAACTGTACACTAAAAATAATAAAAAGCAAACACCAAAAGGATCTATTTGGGGGAAGATAGATGTGGCTCTAGAAGGCTTCTGGACAAAGCCACAGCAGCCTTCAGGAGATTTTGTGGTGCCTCAGTGAGCTCCTGTCGTCCTCAGGCGTGCTCACACACTTGGGCACCTAATGGACATCTCACATGTAATGCTGCCTGCTCCACACATGGGTAAAACATCTGTCTGAAGTCTGTGCACCTGGCCTCTTCCCTGGCTGCCCAACTCCTGGCCTGAGCTTCCTTGGAGACATACAAGTGAAAGACTTCTTGGGAAACAGGGGCACTGTACTTTTCATATAAAAATGGGTGTTGCTGATTTTCAGAAATACCACTCGAAGATGATTCTTATTCATGAATTTTAGTACAGCAGGCTGACTTCTCTCTTGGTTGTAATGTGTTAAAGATGATATGGCTGACTTGGTACCATAACAGTGTGTCAAAATATGTTATCACAGTAAGAAATAGAAAACAGTTTCTTGTTGAAACCTATGTTCAGCATTCTAACTGCATTTGGCAAAGCACTCAAATGTTTGTTTAAAATTGTATTTATGTCCCACTGATTTCAGTGGGACTGAAATAAATCCCAAATGCTTCACTTAGCTGAGAATTCAGGCTTAGATTCATAAGCATCCCCCATCACTACTAAATTCAGTGTAAGCTCAGGGACCTTGTTGTCCAGTAGGAAAAATAGTATTTTATGAGGTATGATCTTAAGGAAAAAAATATGTCTCCTTTCTGTCATGAGTGAAAGAGAGAAGCACAAGGCCATAATATGTTTAGCTGAATAAAAGAGCAGCACACTGGGATGCAGGGGCATATTAGGAAAGCCTCCCAGTTTCGTACATCACTAATACACGATGTTACCATAAGATGCAATTTCTGTAGGCTGGGAGGTGATCTGTTAAAAGAGGAAAATGAATAAATAGAGCAACGAAAGCATGAGTGTTGGTTTGGTATAATGTATTTAGTAGTAGTAGTTGCATGTTACGAAGTACATAAATTCAGAAAACATTCAGAAAATGAGATTAATGACATACCTTTCTGAGAGCTAAGGGACTGGAAGTTCAATGCTCCTAATTTGTTCCATGGCCTAGCAAGCTGCCGGCAGCTGTATGGTATGTGTTTGCCTTACAGGTAATCTTTTTTTTTTGAAAGGAGATAACCACCATTCTTATTCAGGCCTGGTCATTTCCTCCACAGATCCTGGTTCTGCTGGACAGTTTTTGCACTTTGAACTAATGTCTGGAAGGAACTCAGCTGAAACCACAGTTTTTATTATAGTGATGGCATCAGGCTGGACAGGAACCATGACACCAGTGTTTGCCCTACAGCCATGCTGAGGCACTTTCTTTCTATTTTGGACTGACCTGTTATGACTGTGCCTGTGCACGTCCCAGTTTGGAAAGGAGAGTTCAACGTGACCAGGCACCAGGAAGATATTCTGAGTGCAATCCCACCTCTAAGGAGCTCTGCTGCCTTGATTTGTATAATTTGTACTGCGGAGCTATGAGAAAGTGTAGACAAGAGCCTTAGCTTACATGTGAAAGATACATTATGAAACTGAGTAAACGTTTGATTTGAGGAATAGTAACTGCTCATCTCTACAGATCACTAGGTAAAGGTAACAAACAGAAAAGAAAACAGCAAGACTCTGTTCTGTATTTTTCTATTATTTTACCATTCTCATGCATGGCAGTTACGTGCCCATTTATAGACAGAATACTTTTTTGTTTCCATTCCATTAATTAAAAATTTTGCCTGGACTAATCATAACAGGTGATCCGCAGGCCACAAAATGAGTGTGTCATGAAAAAAGTGCAGCAAGGTTCAACGCAAGGTTCAACTGGTTGTGACTCTATGGGAAATGAGCTATCACATATTCATGTGCCCAGGACTGCAGACCTAAGATGTGTAAAACTGCCATCAAGACTAGTCTTTAATGGCCAGCCGGATTTTGGGAGTTGGATGAACTGGTGGAGATATAAAGAAGGGAATGTTACAAGTTACGTTTCACAACATGCTTTCACCTTAAACAATGGCAGAAAGCCTTGGGACCTGCTCTCCTTTCATGCTTTGGGCAGGACAATCATCCCTGCAGCCACCCAGCAGTCACCAGCCTAAACCCTGCCGTGGGTCTGCTGAGCCAGAGAAGGAGGGTGACCAAAGGGGCCTTTAGCCCATGCATTAGCACCACCTGATACAGTATATCTCCTCTGGGGCAGGATGAGGAAGATGCCTCAGACCGTGACCATCACAGCTGTATGCAGCTGTACCCAGCTGTATCCATCCAATAAGCCCCAGTGAAGAGCAGGGCCAGAGGGAAACACAAATCATTCAGCAACCTGAGCCGTGCATTCTCTGTGCACAGCCGCCAAGTTCTTCATTCCCCAGTGCTATCGGTCACAAAAATAGCCATCTCGATTCGAAAAGCTGCTACCTCTGGCTAAATATAGTCTGTTCTGTGTGTGGCTCAACACCGAGCTCTCCACACACATTAATATCCCATTGTGTCATGCAAGGCAGCGTCAGCATTGCCTGCTGGTTAAAGAATGCAGCACACAAGGGAGGGTCACAGCCCTGAGAACAGCGATTCACTTGCTTTGTTGTCTTAGAATAACAAGCTTGTGGAATCAGTAGGACTTGTCATGGTTATGTCCCCGTGTGCCACCGTGTCTGTGGGATGCAGCCCGTGCGCTTTGCAGGAGAGCAGGCACTGTGCGACACGTGGATGAAAACTGCAGTCACCGTCAGAGAGGATGCGGAGGAAGCTCAGATGTCTTTTTGTGAATGAAGCTTATGTCCTGGTGACCCACCTCAAGCAGAGGGGGAAGAGAAGGAATGTTACTAAATATGCATTCCCAGAAGCAAACAGAG
The DNA here is from genome assembly GCA_013389985.1 of Dryoscopus gambensis. Classification (NCBI taxonomy): domain Eukaryota; kingdom Metazoa; phylum Chordata; class Aves; order Passeriformes; family Malaconotidae; genus Dryoscopus; species Dryoscopus gambensis. Next base: position 177,652 of record WEIT01035945.1, on the reverse strand, counting down.
TGCACGCTCATCGTTCTCTACAGAATGTACATGCGTGGAGTGGCCCGGAAAGCACCAGACGTTGCTTGTTAAAAACTGGCATCTCTTCAACACAGCTACCAGTGATTTTTCTGTAAAACACATTAAGATTCAGTATAAATGCCTTTATGGATTTCACACCACATTAAAAGGAGAGAGTGATTGACTACATTCCCAGTAGCTTATTTTTCATCCTTTGACAGCTGTTAACCAGACAGAAGCATTATTAGTTCAATTTCTCATGCTGTAAAAATATTTGGATATAGGAATTTGGCCAAATTTTTCCTTCTTGTTTCTGGTTTCCTATGAGAGTTGGTTGGATTGTTTTGACAAATCCAAGAGTGTAGCTAGCACAGCATCTTAGCACAAATGCTAGTTTCAGAGCCAGGCCTCCAGGTTTACTAAGCAGATTTGAAGCTCAAGGTAAAGAGACACAAGCTCTAATTACAGCACTCCTAAGCAAAGTTTCAGGGTCATCAGGGCTTGAATATGGTTTTGCTCTTCACAAAAATAAGTGCTGCTTATGGGCTGTGGCGTGTCTGGTTCAAGAGAAGGATCTCCCTGCCACAGTCAATAGAGGGCATATGAAAAATTGATATTGAATGCTAATGCTGATTTGAATATGTTTTTATCTTGCATATACTACAGACAGGAGAATGTCCTTCCTGTCCATCAATCTCTTCATTCTTTAAAAAACTTCTGTTCTCTCTGTGTGTCTTTCGGCATTTGCTGTCCCTCAAGGCAAACTCCTCTGCACTCAAGTGTCGAAGTTCTTACAGTGTAAAGTATGGAAAGAAAAGAATGTTCCAAATGCCTCAATACCACTGGCAGAGTTTATAGCATCTGCTATGGCCCCCGGGGAATTTACACTACCCAGGCATTATTCATCATTTCAAGCAAAATGACTGTACAAAGCAAGGTGATAGTTACACAGCATCAAAGTGAATGAACTGCTCTGCATTTAATTCAGAGGAGCCAACGGCAGAGCCTGAGTGTTTCTGAGATGCTCAGGTATCACAGGCAATCACACTTCTCTCCCTCAAGCTCAGGGCTCCACCAATTCTCTGACAGGAAACCGAGGGACTTGGTAAATCACAACCGTGTCTGAAAGAATTCCTCATGTTCTGGGAACCAAACACTCAAACCCTTCTCAGTAAAGTCATCTGAATATGAACTGCACAAGTTCACAGAGCATACAGAGAGAAAGTTTTGGACCAACTATAGAAGCAATTTTAACACCTACTTTCCTGGAATATGGTTATTTTCAAATCAACTCTGAGTTTTGAAATGTAAATGTTACAGGTCAAAGCTAAATTACAAAGTAAGTTCTGTTTTTCAAATGTTTAAATCTTTTTTTTTAATAGGCATATTGGAGATGGGCATATTGCAGGAGTGTAAAGCATTTACTGGTGAGCAGCATAAAATAGCTAGTGCAACTCAAGTCTGAAATTTTAGCATTCTTAAACAACACTAAGTACTGGTTTCTGACTGAATATTTATGACTTTATATGCAGATATATAATGTTCTAAGTAAGTTAGTGGCAGAGAAAATGTACATTTACCTTCCTCTCAGCTTTGAGGCAAGTTAAGTTACATGATTCAGGGTTCTACTTTCCACACCAAGGGAAGGATAAGAGTGTCAGTAAGGAAAATCTTCCTTGAAGCTAAAAATCCTGGAGAAGCCTCATAAAATGAGCAAACAACCAAGGAGAAAACGAAGCTGTCATGTCCACTTCAATCACAAAGATTATGTTTGCCCTGAAGAGCATTCACATTTCCATTGGCTGGATCAGAAAAGGGGTTCTTATTTTTCAGGAGTTTTAGAAAAAGCAACATCTCATATTCTGAGGCTCCCTGCTTGTCCAAAGGCTTTCTGCCAGACTCCAGCATGCATGGGACAGAGCTACGTCAGGCAGGGCAGGGAAGGTGTCCCTGAACAATCACCCAACTCTTGCAAATAACAAGCAACAAGACAGGAGAAAGTGGTGTCAAGTTGTGCCGGAGAAGGTTTAGATTTTAGATTAAGGTTTAGGTTTTTAGATTAAGTTTGGATATTAGGAAAAATTTCTTCACCAAACGGGTTGTCAAGCCCAGGAACAGGCTGCTCAGGAAAGCCCTGGAGTCACCATCCCTGGCAGTGTTCAAGAAAAGTGTAGCTGTGTCCCTTAGGGACATGGTTTCGTGGTGCGCATGGTGGTGCTGGGCTAATGGTTGGACTTGGTGATCTTGGAGGTCTTTTCCAGCCTACATGGTCCTGCAACTCTGTGATTCTAAAGAGTGGGTCCAGAGCACAGAGCAAGGAAGCAGCATTAGTGCACCTGACTGACTCGTGCAAAACCGAGCTGAATAAATCCCAGAACAGGGCTGCATGACAAAAGTTTTTAGCTGCCTGACAACCCTGTGGCTGGGACCTGAGAAGGTACCTGTGTCCAGCAGAGCACAATTCCTGTACAGCACTTGCTGCGAGAGAGCTGTGGTGCCCAACACTACGCACAGGTCTCCTCTCCCTGCACAACTCAGTTTCTTCTTTGCATCTGCCCCACCCAACAAGGGCACTGTGGAGTAGTGAACAAGGTCACACAGCAAAGTGACTACTGCCAAACTCTATGTATGAGGCATTAGGCCCATTACTCACATGAATTAAGAGAGAAACCTACTTTTCTTTTCCTAGGCTTATTCATATAATTAATTAATATCTCAATCAGCCAAGAACAGGCAAAGACATAACAGTATTTCAGTGCATTCCTTGGAGAAACACTGCACAGAGACAGCACAATTAATTTAGACAAGATCCATTTAGATACCAAGTTAATTTTAATGACTAGCAGTAGACAGGAGAACCATTTTTCAGAAAATACCGAGAAAGTCAAATTTCCTTTTCCCTTACCTGTTCTCTGTCTCCATTGAACATGCTTTTGTTTGAAGGCAAAGACAAGCAGAAAGCACAGCAAAACTTCTGTTGAATTTCTTCAGATTTCTGGGGCATTCAGGCCAGGTAATAGAGCAACTCATTGCTTCTTCCCTGAGTAACCAAATTTGTCCCCCAGCTCATCTACACGTTGAAACCTTATCAAAGCCTGAAATTATACAACGTTTGGCTTAACTATATTAAATCTGTTCTTATGTCCTCCCAGTATTAGAAATACAGCTTGCCAGAGCTAAGTCAATTAATTAATTAGATATTTTTTTGCCTGTCTTGCAGTGATCTGACTGAACATGGGGGCAGGGGGGAAATAGCAAATAATCCTCATTCAATTTGTAAGCAAACTAGGTTACTGTAAAGTTGTCCTTGTCACGGAGTGCCAAAGTGCAGTATGCAGTTCTCGCCTCCTTGTGGGTTGCCATCTGCCATTGCACCTCCCTCTCCTTCCTCTGGCTCCCTGTTGGGGTAAGGTTGATGTCAGAAGCTTTGGCAAGCAGTGGGGAAAAAAAATAAAATCCAACACTGTGAGTTTTCTACAGGCCAGTACAGTCTGCTTCTAATATTGCTTCAGTCTGTGCCTTCAGGAAATGAAATTAAACAGAGCTTGTGCTGCTCTGGGGCTCAGTCCCTAATTCGCTGTAAAACAAGTGCACTGGAGAGCCTCTGTTCAGCCCAGGAGAGGGGATTGTTGCCAGGAAATGTTCTGCATTCTCGCACCACACTGCAACACTCAGTGACTATACCACACTGTAGTGAAGGTGGGCTTTTAAAGTTTGAATAACTCATCCTTGGGCATTTAAAAACTGCTTCCAGTGTTTGATTTCAACAACTGCATGACAGTTAACAGCTCATGGGAGGCTCTTTCTTGCAGTGTGAAGTTCTTCTGCCTGTGTTTGCACAGGTCATTCATTACACTCCAGCACAGATTCGGCTCCACTCAAGGAAAATTTCAATTGGAAATCATAAGGCAAAATGGGATCTGCTGTATGACCTGCAGCAAGCAACAAATCAGATCTGGAGAAAATATCTGCTTTCTGCCTCAACAGTCAGCTTGCATCCCAGGCTACTTTTGCAGCATGAAATAAAAATCCTGAGTGTTACTGACCAAGATTAGACATTCTCTGAAAAACAAAGCAGATTTCAATAACTGTTTTCTGCTATAGCTGACCCCAACTATGGTGATTATATGAAAGGAAAATTCACTGACCACAAATAAAGAAGATGCCTCTGTTTGCCTGGGAAATCTCTCCTGTAGCCCTCTCAAACCCTCTTTAACATCCAAATGGGTATTTGCTTTCCTGGCCTTTTTAGGAAAAAGAAGCAAGACACAGTGTAAGCTTACTAATTTATGAAGTGTTCATTATAATTTAATTTTATGCTTGTGCAAGACAGAGTTTGAACTTTTTGGGCAAGGTTTGTTCTGTAAAGACCATGACATTCATGTCAAATACAAGGTCTGAATTTTGGGCAAAAGGAATGTTCAGGAGAAGCTCTTTTACGTATGTGGCCCCACCATTTCATTCTCACATCACAGGGCAACAGAGGGAAATGAAGTCCAATAAGTTTTTAGGTAACTCTTGTCATAACCTATATTTTATTCTATTTAAAGTTTGTAAAAATGTAATTTTAAATGAAATAGACATGTCTGGCTCTTTGGAGTTAAGCAGGCAATTAATAGAAACCAGTGCAATCTAAGCACCCTGACTCACGTTCCCAGAGGCAAAGAGCTAATATGGCTTAGGATGCTTTATTTTGCAGATTAGTTCTCTCACAGCAGTATCAGCAATAAAATGTTTGCACCTCAGCCACAGTGATGCCAGACCACACATCACTGAAAATTCATCTTCATCAAAGGTTTAAACCAGAATGCCTGCACCAGACTGGGAACAAATATTTTCTTCTTCCAACTCCTCTACAAATATGTTATTTCTAGGCAGTGGGGGAAGGATGACATCTGGGGATACCTGCACTGGATTCGTCAGAGCTTCCCTCTAGGTGCTGTGCAGCCAGTGGGTGCAGGACTGGGTGTCAGCATCCACGGCAAGATGTTTCCTCAGGTCCCTGCTCAATATTTCTGTCAGAGCAGGGATTAACAAAGAAAGGGAAGGTTTTTCTCTAAAGTTCACTAAATGACTGTCCATTTTTCCACACAAAAGGCAGTACTTAACCCCATCATTGCACTGAAAAGGAATATTCTTGAACAAACCCTCCCACAAAAGTGGTTTATTTTATGTGCGGTGTAAAAAGACTTCACGCTAAGATAAATTAACAATTATTTGCCATGATGCAGCAACCTTCTCCTTTCAGAGTCATTCATGCAGCTTTACCCTGGGCAATATATATAGATCTATCTGTCTCGTGGCTGTAAGTCTTCACACAAATCTGCCAGGCATTCAGCTCTAATACCCTTCACATGAGGCTACTGGTTCAGCTTGTATCTATTGCTTAATCAATGAGCAATAAAACTCCAGCCACTGCTAAACTGCTGCTTCAGCTAATAAAGGCTTGGTCTGCTTTGCCAGAGTATCCTAATTACTAATAATGAAATAATGTAAGTAGATCTGATATATTTGGAAGTTGCATTTTTTTCTTTTACTGAAATGGAAACTCAGTAAGTCTTTGAGCTTTGTTCCCCACTGAATTACTCTTTAACTGGACCTGTTTGCCTCAGCTGCTATTTGTAGCTGCAGCTCTCCCCCTACTCAGTGTAGGGGGAAATCTTTAACATCACCACCTACAGGGCTGCAACATTTTCTGCAGCAGACTGTAAGATACCAGCATCCATCCCTGGCTAGAGACAGACTTAATACCCATTCTTTTGCCCCAGTGGGTTAGAAAAACTGACTGTTGGAGTTGCACCTTCTCTGGACTGATAGATAATAGCAGCAAGCTTGGTTTGCACCAGTAGCAGACTGTAAAGGGACTGGCAGCAGCCTCATAAACACAATACCAGTAACAAATATCAATAATTTGTCATGTATTTCTGTTCCCTGTGCCTCTGCATTACAGAGGGCACTAAGCTGAGCCTCTGCGTACTACAGAAATCTCTGGCCAGGCTATAAAATATCCTTGGATTTTAGCACACAATAATAAGATTAACAGAGACAGTTTGGGGAATCTGCTCTGGAACAGCTCAATTCCTATCTCCTGAGGTCCTGAAGATTAAATAGCTACTGGAGAGCCAGAAGCACTGGAGGCCTGTTGAGGTAGGTAAGCACACCTGCCATGCAAGCAGTGGTTTCTAAATGGGCTTCCAGAAAGGGTTCTGTGGAAAGAACTGCAGTGACACAGAGGTAAGGGCTCTTATTGAGCCACTGCTCAGTGCTCAGAGGGGAACAGATTGATCTCCTGATGAGCCAGCAGTGAAAGATCTTATGTTGCTTTATGTTGCCATGGTTTGAAAATATGCAGGTAGCTAGAATGGCTTACAACAAGAAAAAAACAATTACCCAGAGCAACACGCTTAGTGGTTATAGTGTAGGAAAGATGTTGGTGAGAATTTTCTTGTGTCAGTGCCCATCCTGTTATCTTTTGGGGGAAAAAAATCTCCCCGCAGTGTGTAAAACATGGTTTTCTTTTAAAAAGTCTGGCAAAATATTTTTAATTGGTGGATGAATTATATCCTTTGTAATGTGGTGTGTAAATGTTAGGACACTTTTCGCATCATTTCCAGTCACGGTCATTAGAAACACTGTATTCAGAAATGCCTGTTTTGTTTTCTGCAGAGCTTGCAGATGTAGATGGGGTAAGTGAAGAAGCAGCTGCCGCTCTCCAGTTTGGCAAGGTCTGGATCTCCGTGCAAGGTTTGCAGGAAGTACCAGAGACAGAGTAGTTAGAAAAAGTGCATACATTGCATATATGCAGGCCAAGGCTGATCTCTGTCCATATTGTGATATCTTTCATAGAATCATAGAATATTTTGGGTTGGAAGGGACCTGTCTTCCATGTGCCTTAGTATAGCTTCTGGTAGAATCTGTTCTGTGATCTTCCTGGGTACAGAGGTGAGGATGACAGGTTGCTAATTCCTAGGGTCCTCCTTCTACCCTTTCTAAAAATGGGTACAATGTTTCCCTTTTTCCAGTCACCTGGGACTTCAGTTGAGTGCCATGACTTTTCAAACATCATGGCAACTGTGGCTTGGCAAGTTCATCAGCTAATTCCCTCAGAACTCTGGGATGCATCTCATCAAGTCTCATAGACCTATGTATCTTCAAGTTCCTCAGGTGCTTCCAAACCTGATCTTCCCTTGCAGAACCCTCCAGGGAGGGTAAGAGGTGTGGGAAGAGAGGTTGCCAGTGAAGAGAGAAGCAAAAAAGTTGCCTTCTCCTCATTCACTGTTACCAGTTTGCCAGCATCGTTTATCTTTGTGTGTGTACACCTTTTCTGACCTTCCTTTTCTGGCTGACATACCTGTAGAAGCTGTTCTTGCTCTGTGCATGCCTTGTCAAGTTCAGCTCCAGCTGCACCTTGGCCTTCCTGACCCCATCCCTACACAACCGAGCAACGTCCCTTTACCCTTTCCAGGATACCTGTGCCTGCCTCCACTGTCTGTGCTTTTCCTTCTTGCCTTTAGCCTCACCAGCAAGTCCCAATGCAGCCATGCTGGTCTCTTGCATTCCTTCTGATTTCTTATACCTGGGGATTTCTAGCTCCTGTGCTCTAGGTGAAAGCAGTTTTAAGTAGCTGCCCGCTCTGATCTGCTCCCTTTTCTCTGAGGGCAGTTTCGCAGGGGAACCTATTGACGAACTCCTTGAAGAGCTGGAATTTTGCTTTCCTGAAGTTAAGGTCCTGATCTTTGCCTGACCCATATCCTTCAGGACTGCAAACTCCACCGGTTTGCAATCGCTGCAGCACAGACTGACTCCAATCATGATGTTCCCGAGTGGTTCCCTTGTGTTGATGACCATCAGATCCAGTATCATATCCCCTCTGGTAGGGCTGTCTATTACCCAGCCTAGGAAGTCATCCTCCCTTCATTCCAGGAGTCTGCTGGATTTCCTACAGTTCCCTGTGCTTCTTTCCCAGGTGTCGCAATTGTTGAAGTCCCCCAGCAGGACAAGAGCCCATGAGGGTGATTCCTTGTGCAGCTGGAGCAGGGAAGGCTTCGCCAATAGGCTCCCCTTGAACAGTAAGAAACCAAATAAAATTTGCAGTGTAGCTCCACTACCATAAAGTTCAAAGGTATCAATGGCTATATATCAAAGAAGAGGATTATATGCAAATTCTGAGTTTAGATGATTATGAATGGCTCAGGTAGCAGCCACACCTGGAATTATGTGCACTTCCAATCCACGCAGCGTAAGAGTCAGTGCACTGATAAAAAGAACCAAAAAATATGGCCCAGGGCAACAAACAGTATTTTAGGCCTCTGTGCTTGTTTTGGCTGGGACAGAGTTAATTTTCTTCCCAGTAACTGGTATGGGCTATACTTTGGATTTGTGCTGGAAATAGTGTTGATAACACAGGGATACTTTAGCTGTTGCTAAGCAGGGCTTGCACAGTGTCAAGGCTTTTTCTGCTCCTCACACCACTCCACCAGCGAACAGGCTGGGTGTGGACAAGCAGTTTGGAGGGGACACAGCCAGGACAGCTGACCCCAACTGACCAAAGGGATATCTCGCACCATACGGCATCATGCTCAGCATATAGAGCTGGGGGAAGAAGGAAGGTGGGGACATTTGGGGTTATGGCATTTGTCTTCCTGAGTCACTATTGCATGTGATGGAGCCCAGCTTCCCTGGGGATGGTTGAACACCTGCCTGTCCATGGGAAGTGGTGAATTAATTCTTCATTTTGTTGCCATTGTGCATGTGGCTTTTGCTTTATGTATTAAGTTGTCTTTATCTCAACCAATGACTTTTCTCACTTTTACCCTTCTGATTCTCCTCCACCCCATGCTGCAGGTAGGGGACTGAGTGAGCAGCTCTGTGGGGCCGAGTTGCCAGCTGAAGTTAAATCGCAACCACCTGTAAAAGAAATTTGTACTACACGGAGAACGTATAAGACAAATTTTGTACTATCTAGCATAGTGAATACTCAAGAGAGAAACAAGCAAGCTTTATAAATACTATCAAACTGACAGCACAAATGAAAGAAGGGAATTACTTTGTCTCAGAAAATAGCAGGTCAAGAAGAAAGGCCCTCAAGCTAAGGAAAGTTTAGATTGCAAAAAGCTCTTCATGGAGCAATTAGATGGTCATATGTATATACCTGAAAAGAACTGGGAAATATGCATTTTGATTGTTTAAAAGTTGCCATTAGAGTGTGTCAGAGCAAACCCCTATTGAAAATCACCTGCAGTAGGATGGAATGAGACATGCTCTTGGTTCATGGAATTAAAAAAATCAGCTAATTGGGAAGTAGCTCTGGTGCTTGAGTCACCTGCTCTTTTACATCTTTTGCAAAGTAGGCATAAAAATGCGAATATGTAGTCAGAATAAAATGTCATTATCCTGGCTGCAGTGAGCTTCACACTTATTTTACTGTGTTGTCAGTTTCTGCCTCTGGCAGTGTCAAATCCCCTTCTCTTGCTGCAGGTATTTAAGTATAGTTTAAAGAAAACAGAAAATGTCTTTTTCAGAAGACCAGACTGTCCTTTAAATACATTGAAAAAGACTGAGTGATCTCAGTTCTGACACTGGTATCTATCCTTTTATGTACATTATTCCCCTCCCCAGTGAAGTAAATAGGAATAATAGTTTCCCCCTTCTACACTTTTTATGGATCACATGCCAAAAGTACATGATGTGGTTTACTTTGGTTTTTTTTTCATTAATATCTGCCATGCAATCAGTGAAGGCAACAGTACTCTAGAAATAGGGATACAGTCTTATCCAAACAGCTTTATTTGACAGTAGAATAAAGAATTGGAATGGATTCACATTTGCTAATTTTTCTCCACATGGACAGCTCTTCTTGTTGCACAGCACTTCAAATATAATGCATTTAAATGGTTACTGTGTTACAGCTTTTTCTGCTTTTCAGAGAAAAAGTAGTTGATGTTCCTTTCTAAAAAAGAAAAAAAGGTTAAATGTGATCTTAAGAAGAAAAACACATTTCTTTTCATAGCAAAATAATTTTAAGGCAGGCCAACCTTGAGTTCAAACTAATTGGTACGATTCCTTCAAATTAGTTATGGATTGTCACTGTCAAAATCTGTTTCTTTACAGTAGCATGACATCTTCCATCCCTTAAGTTCTCACAGGAACATATATAAATTTTGATGACAGAGCTTTCAGAAAGCCTGTAAAATACATGTCTAAAATGTGGCTATAGTCCTAAACTATTTTTCAGAACTAGAAAGTATAATACTGTAACATCAGGCCATTTCAAGCTAGCAGTGACAACTGCTCAAACCAGTTCCTTAAAAGGGTCAGAACTGGGAGTGGTAAGGGCTGATTAAATTAATCGGCACTGGAAAACTCCCAAAGACCTTCACATGTTTCTTATGCAAAAGAGATAAAGCTCACAATTATTCCAACTTTCCTATATTTATGAAAGATAAGTATATCTAGAGTTCCTCCTGCTTTGGAAATGTTTTTGGAGAGCATGTTCTACAGACACATAAAGTACCTGACACTGCGCTTACTCCACATTTATGCTGATGTGAATAAAATCTGGAGGGTCTCCTCAGAATAAAGCCTGTTTAAATGAAACTCAGAGTAAAGCTTTAAGAAAGCCTTTCCTCCCATTTAACTCACAAAGTCAATTTTCTAAAAATGTTTAGTTCACATTAGTCAGTGTATTGTTCTAATAAATGATTCCTTAATTGCACTCATTAAAAGTCCTAATGACTTTACAACATTATAGGAAAGACTGAAAGTTAATACATATTTCAGTCATATGGAGTTCAAAAAAAAGAACATCCTAAGGACACTGTGGGCATCTGTCAGAGGAGTGAAGAACGATAAAGGAGGGCATGTATCATTATCCACTTAAATGCCACAACCCCAACTGTAAACTAATGAGAATTCATTACAAAGATACTAGAGAAAAGCAGATTACCTTGGATTTATGGAAAGGTAAATCTGGTTTTGCTTATTGTCTGTTTGCTTGTTTTCAAGGTCCTTACAAATGAACAACCGTCACCTTCTTTATTGTGCTTTTTTAGTTTTCTCCTCTCTGCGAAGTTGGAAAGATTAGTATTAGAAACCTAATTCAGATCCAATTGAATCTATTGATCTGCTTTTTGAAACACCTGAGCTTAAGGCATGGATGCTTCTTCATTTGCATTTTCACACAACCTTAGCAAGCATCAGCTGGTCACGTAGGAGAAGATTTTCAAATGACCACTGATTATATATTCCCTTTAACATGTACGATTTTTCTGCAAGTTTTGCACTGACCTGAAAATTATGAAGAAGGGCTGGAAGAGACTGTGATAGGGGACACAAAAAACTGAGACAACCAGCCACAATACCCTGGAATCATATAATTCTTAAGGTTGGAAAAGACTTTTAAAATCATTGAATCCAACAATCAACCCAGCACAGTCAAGTCCACCACTAAATTCTAAGTGCCACATCCACACATTTTTTAACACCTCCAGGGATGGTGACTGCATCACTTTTCTGGGCAGGCTGTTTCAATGCTCAATTACCCTTTCAGTGAACAAATTTTTCCTAATATCCAATCTAATATGGTATCTAGGGAAAAGATGTAAACAGAAATGAGTTAGGAGTCCAGTGTGAGACAGCATGCAGCACCAGCACTTCTCAGAGCATCCAAGCCCTGCACCAGCATTTCTCAGACCAGGTTTAAATAAAAAGTAACTGGTTTTGCAGTGAAAATTCTAGCTCCACATTTGATCAGATATTGGAAAGTACAAATAAACATGTAATGTAAGGATACAGATGAACATGTGAGTGAAGATGGGAGGTGTAGGGGATGGAATTTCCATCTTCTTTCTACCTCATCAGGGCTTGTATCTTTACATTAATTATTATCATGAAATATGAACTCCTTTTGAGAGGGACTTGCTGAACTCTATGGGTTGTTTTGGTGCCTCAGGCCAGGAAGAGGAGTGTGATGTCCTCTGAGGCAAGTGAACGTGCCTCTGAGGCAGCTGAATGTGTTTGTATGAGAAACTGGAGGCCTACGGACAACTTTTGAAGTCAGAGAGCCTGACCACCAACCTCTGTGCTGGTAAGGCATACACAGGCTCTGTGTTCATGCAAGAGCTCCCTGCTGGGCAGGAGCTCCTTACCACCTAGATGCTGTAAGATGTGCTTCAGGGTCTGTCAGAGTAAACCTCATTCCAGTAATCCCTGCTGATGCACAGTTAAGAACTTTAAAGCCCTGATGTAAATTGCAGCAGTCTGACAGCTGCTCTAAATTGTATCCAAGTTGGGCTGGATCAATAAGATCCAAAGTCTCCTTGGATTCTGCTCTTTCTTACAGCAGGAAAAGGCTCTAATATTTATTCTTATTCTTCTGCCCAAATAAAAGTATCATGGTACAAAGAACTACGACAATATACATTCAACGCAAAGCATGGAAACCCTTGGCCATGGCATGTTTCCCCACTCAGGTCTAAATCTGTATGTTTCCTGCTTGGTTATGACTGTAGTTGGTCCACTCCTCTCCACCCCATACTGAGGTGTCCTTTTAAGAAAGAGGGCAGCACAGCAGTTCAAGTCCTCACTGGTGAATAGAAATTTTGCTGCTCCCTGTTAAGGTTTGTTGTATACGAGGAACAAATTCTCTTGCCTGCAGTATTCTGGCAATGAGTACTTTTTGCAGATTGATTAAATGCTTCAGCTTTGCTTAGTCTATTAATCTCAGCAGCCATTTATTGCTTCATATACTACACTGCATTGGGGATTATCTCTTAAGCACTGTGTGTAGAAGGCATGTAGCAGCAAGATACAAATCTTGTGTCTTGGAAATGCTTCTCTGGAAATAAAGAAAAGCAGCTGTCAGTAAAAAACAGGGTGGTTTATATTGGCACTGGATGCCTCAAACTTTAGTCATCAGTAGTGCGAGTTCCAATGTCCTCCATCACTTCAGTGATACTAACTCAGAATCTGTGGGTAGCATAATGGACTGCTGCTGCTACACCCTTTCTGCCCGGTTATCAAACCAAACCCGCTACACTTGTCTGTTAATTCCCAACGATTCCTGACCCAGTGGAAAAGGGACTTGCAATGTTGCAAACTTCCTAGAACAACCTGAGCAATTGCTGTTGTGTTTTGGCTGGACCATTCAGCCTCTCAATCCAGTGAACTCATATTGCTTCCTTCCAATGTTGCAGGTACTGTTATTCTGCATGTTAAGCATATACGTAAAAGTAATAAGTGCATCCTACTGAACTAAGCAAACATATATCAACTATGTTGGCAGTGAGGCTACCGGCAGGAATAAACCAAACCTCTTACTTTATCCTGAGTCTTTAACTACCTTTTTTCTTTTGTTGTGCAAAAACTGATGCTTAGCTAACATCAGTAGCAGCAGAGCTATGCCAGTCAACAGCAGCAAAGGGATGGCCTCTCGGCTGTTCAGCCACTGTTACTGGATTTGAGACATCATCTGTCACTCTCTAAATCCTTTCCTTGGTTACTTGCTTAATATTGGATTGTCTTTCATTTCAATAATGTAAAAACAAATAGGCACATGCATCAGGATGAATTCACTCTGCACGGAGTTTACAGTATAGTTAGCCACATTGTATTTACATTTCTAGTTATTTGAATGGGTTCGTATAGTACTTATATCAGAGACCCAGTGAGCAGTGAGGCACATGCACAGAGAGAAAAGGCTGTGACCAGAGTGTTTTGATGCTCCTTGCTTTCTGGCTGCTCTGTTTATCCTGCTCTAATACATTGGCATTTAGATGGTCTGTCTATTTATGTTCATCTTCTCCCTTTGTGCATTCCTACGTCCTTGACTCATTGCCCTGCTAGCCCTTAAGAATGTTTTTCCTACCCTATCTCTTCTGATGGACACATCTTCCAGACTTGAACCCCTTGACTTACTGGAAACGATGGAGTAGAAAACAGAAAGTAGTTTTGAAGCAGAACATTGCAGGAGAAGGATGAGTTACAGGGTGATTCGAAGACCTTTGAAAACAACAAACAAGACCAGAAATTCTCAGCACCTGGCCAGGCTACGGTTTCCTGAATATCTACTCTGGCAGTGACATGGAGAGAGTTTAGCACATGAAGGAGGCTGTGGTGCCTTCCAAGAGCACAAAAAGGCATTCTCTGTCTCTCAGAACGGTAACGCTTTCTGCTCACACCAACTTGGGCACTCAGCCCTGCATCTCTGCTGCCTGAGCATTCAGGTCACCAACAGGCCAGCTGAGAGTTTTGTTTCTCCCCAGCTCCTTGCCATCCTCCTGTTACTGCTTCCCTCCAAGTCTTCAAAATGCCTCTTGACCCCAGTCAAGCAAGTCCCTCACTTGCTTCTATTTCCCTGACCAAAAAAGCCCCAGATGCCTATCCTATCACGTGTGTATTTGCCACTCAGCTGGCTTCTCTTTTTCAACAGTGACCTCAGTTCCCCATGCCACTTATTCCGGTCCTCATAATATCAAACAGTTTTTTGGGGTTCTTAACTAAAATTTAAGTTTATCAAGAACAACCCATATATGATTATCTAATGTATGATTTGATGAGGAAGGTATTAACACCAAAAATTAGTGCTGGCTTTTTGCATCACCCTGTTAATTCTGAGTAATGTTTTTGAGCAATTTTATTGAAACAGGAATCAGTCTTAGATTTTAACATCATTCATTTTCTTTCTTTTCCATCCATTAGTTCAGTGATGACGGGAGGGGGGGAGATAAAATTTTAGTAGCTTTCTTACTTGTTCCAAATTTATTACTTTATTTGTTTCCAAATTGGGTTTTTTCTTTTATTTGACAACAGCTAAAAATTAATTTTGCTTCCTTTCCCCTTCCTACATGAGCAGGAGGCCTAAGTGTTTCAGCCTTCACCATTGCATTTTAAAGTTTTGTGTGGTGGCCTCATCCAAAAGAGAGGCAAGCAATGCACTTGTGCTGATGCCTTAGGATTTTAGCTTTTATATTTTTCATATATTTTTAATCCTGCAATTCTTTACATGCATTTCCAGGTTCCATACCTGGACTGGATGAGCAGCAGGGATTTTAATGCAGTTTCCAGCCAGGAATCTGTCAGCACTTCTATGTCAGTCCTCAGTCGCTGCAGAGCCTCCCTCTTCTGTGGGCTAAGCAGGCCTGGAAGGTAAGGAACACGTGTTTGCCTGGCAGGTCTGACACGTGGAGAGCTGTCCCCCAGGGCACCAGCAGCCTGCTCTGCAATAAACAGCAGAACTGAAGGCCTCTGGAAGCTGGACTGGCTGTCTCACAGCAACCCTAAACTCCATACAGAGTTGTTAGCTACTGTTTTCCCATTTTGGTCAGACAAAACAATTCCTCTCTAGGCCTGGGAATCAAGGACACCTTATTGTCTCAGGCCCTGCAAAATGTAAGCAAAGTGAGTTGAGGGGGGAGCAAACTTGGGGTAAATTACTTCATTACCTGAAGCTGTAATAGGAAGATTAATCCCAATATCCAAATGGACCAAACTTATAAAAGTACGAAAACCCATGACTCATCATCCATTTTTGGGTGTAGCCCCTGAGGGGGGGGCTTCGTCTGCCCTAAATGTACCTGAAGGCCCTTCAATAAATACAATCGCTTTTATTCTCCTAATTTTGCCTGGCTTCTGTTTTTAGGTGGTCCCAAAAAGGCACCAGTGCAAGAGCAAAGCACAGACCTGCCACTATTATTCCTGAGTGCCGAACAGCCAGAGTGGCCCACCAAAGGGCAAGTGCTGCTGTGAAGTTTCTCACAGCAAGGTAGGGTCACCCCTTCTCCGTTCCCATGCCCGTGACTCAGCATTTTGAGGGGTCAGAGAGGACTATCTGTGGTAAGAAACCTCAGAGAGAAGGACGTTTGGACAACGTCATATCTCCAAAATTTCCCAAGATTTTGAACAGCACCATAGATCACTGATGGGGATGAAAGAAAAAAAAATAAAAACAACAAAGAAAACAAACCTGAAACCCATGAACCAGCCTTTTTAGTTTTGCCAATTCAGCACCTGTAACATCCCTTTGAGACATCACGCTTAACCACTTCACAGTTTTACATGAACTGAAAAGTAAAAGGTGACACAAAGTTCAGGGATCTCCTGGGAGTCTACAGCTCTCTGATACATGGAATGTTTCTCAGACTAGAGAAAGTGAAGGACAAGTGGAAGTCAAAGGAGTAAGAGCAAAGAGAGGAATGTATAGAAGTGCTTAAAGAATGCAAGAGGGTTCAATCTGACCCAGCAGCTGCCAGAAAACAACTGAAAGATAACAGAGCACATTCTGGCCATAACAAGGAGGGCACTTAGCAGCTGTGGAGAAAGTGTGACAGCACAGGGGCCCTATCAATAGGTCATTATGCTAACTGTTAAAATAGTCACTCAAAGCTTTGCCACCTTTTTGCCTCAGTCTGACAGAGAGCAAACTGCTCCCAAAGGCGCTATGAATCTGATACAGACCTTCAATACATGGAGATCCCCTAGAAGAAAGACTGCTCACCAAGACCCTAAGCCAAACCACCTTAACTTTCCTCTTTTCATAGTACAAAACAGTCTCAAAAATGTGTGTATGCACCTTTGGTGATATTTATTTTGATGTACATCAGGGACAAAGAAATCTTATTTTATCTACTTAGTGAAGCTATGTCTTATTTACTGATTAAGCACCTTCTACTTTTTTCTCATTTAGCTGTTTCTAAAATTCACAACATAAATAATGAAAACAAACAATTCTGAAAGGTGAAGCACTCCTACTGAGTGTGCAGTTTGAAACAGAAGAGTAAAATCTTACTGAGGGAAAAAAATCTGGACAATGCACAGAAAACCTTTCTGGGCCTGTTGGTGAAGGCTCTCACACAGATCTGACCTGTGCCACAGGTCAACAGCACTGAGGTGTCCTGAAAGCACACACAGGCTGCCAAACGATCCCTCTGATCCATCACGCAGAGCCCCTTGCAGCTGGTGGGCTGGTGTGCACTATCCCATTTTAACACTCTGTAGTGGTTTGGTTTGCAGTTTCACCTTCTGTGAGATAAGAATTAGGAGGAATGCAAAGCCGGCTCCATACTTCAAAGAATACAAAGAAATTTATTACTAGAACTAAACGAAAAAATACCAATAAGGATTAAAACAAACCTTCAGACCACTTTCCTTCCCCCATCCTCCTCCCTCCTTCCATTTACAACATAAAGACATAAACTTGGTATTATTTCAGTCAGTTTGCATGCTCTATAATAGTCTTTTATCAGTTCACTTAGAGAGAGGAGGCTCTTATGCTCATGCTATGGAGTTTCCACACAAGAAGCAGTCTTCTTATGGCTTCAATGTCAGAGCACAAACAGCCGCCCGGAATGGATCTCTGTTGGTTCTGTGAGTCCCTTCCCTCGACTTACAGCTTTCCCCACAACTCTTCGAGGGTTCAATTCTAGCTACTGGGGTATCATTTTAAGGTTGAGCTGTTCAAGAGCAAAGGTTCTCTTCATCTGCCTCTGGAATTATCTTCATCTTTAAGAACAGAAGTCTTCTCCTTCCCTGAGAGTAAATGTTAAGCAATAAATCCCCTCACTATAGAGAGAAAAACTGGGGGAAAAGCAAAGTCCTTCCGTAGGTAGCCTCTCTGTTCAGGTTTCCCACTGGATCACAGCAACATCAACATTTGCTTATTTCAGCACAGGCACTTTGCTCATAGCAGAAGTTCTACCCCCCAGTGCCTATTATGAAATTACAAGAGAGTCTTTGATATATTTCCATAACTTTGCAGAAGAATTCCAGCTTACTAGCAACTCCTCTATCTCTCCTCTCTAGGCTTCACTCCTTTCTTCTTCACTGACTTAGGTGTTATTAATCATGGTGTCTATTTCTGTGTCTCTGGTCTTCCCTTATCCCAGGAAAGGATTGGTCCTTGAAGGTTCCATCTCTCTGGGGAAAAAACTTACAGCACTGAAGGTAGTTCATCCATCCTGTGCCGGGACCTTGAAGCTGCCACTTACCTCTTTCTGTCGGCAGCTGCCGGAGCTGATCTCGGTGTAAGGTTTCAAAGTTTCATCTCGGGGGGCTGGAGTGGAGGGGAGGGGGCCATCTTCAGCCCATCCAGAGCCGGGGGCAGCGGCCCGGCCCCACAGGCTCGCACAGGCAGGGCACCGCCTGGCCGAGTAGCCAGGCCCGGCAGAGGCCCAGCCCCGGCCCTGCTGGGCCTGAGCCCCAGTCTGGCCGGTGTTACCTGGCCGGAGACCGGAAAAGCAAGAGAACAATTCCCGCCTTGTCTGTCTTTAAAAGTCGTTTTTTCTCAGAGGTGTAAACCATTTCTGAGAGGCCCAATAGGGCTGTCAATATTCAAATCAATTAATTGATGGGCTCCATCAAGTTTTGGAGGAAATTACCACAGCAATTTGCAGAAACATCACTTCCTTGGCTCTGTCTCTTTCCAAAAAAAAAACAACAGTGCCGAAGGAAAGAAAAAAACCCTAAAAGCAGGAGGGGTGCCCTGCCCGCTTATCGGGAGCAGCAGAACACAGAGCCGTCGTGACCTTGAATCACAGGAGGCTCACAGCCTGAGAAAAACTTACTCTCTCCCATCTAAAAACTTCAAGCTAGGTTAATCTATGACACACTCACAGGGATAAGCAGAGAATACAAAACAAAAGCTTTGCAACTTACAATTTCCAAACAGTATTTAAAAAACTTGCTACCTCTTCGTGGCAGCTGTGCCAGGCATTTCAGATTGTGTGCTGCTGGCAACTGCTGTTCAGGAGAGCATCTTGTGGGCTGTTCAGCCTGTTCTGAAAGTCTTCAAACCTCTGTTGAGCAATCTTGAGTTGCAGGGCACTAGATTACAATTCCTAAGGAGAAAGCCTACAGTCCTGCTGTAGCTTCTTCAATAATGGTGACGTAGGGTTGGGCTTTTTGTGTCCAAGGAAAGGTTTCCTTCATGTTGGCAAACTTTTGAACACTGTGAGTTTCCCACATCCTTACTTTTAGAAAAATAGCCTTTGACATTCTGAAGTCATTCATCCATCACTGGTCATCCCAATTCTGCAGCAAAATCCCCTCCTCTACCTGTACAAGGTAAATCAGTAGGAACTAAGATGATGGATACATTTAACAGAAATAAAGCCAAAGTATGACACACAGGGGAAAGATTGAGGTGCTCATTATAAATGGAATTTTTGAGTTACCAGTTTATTAGGGCCTTTTTAAAAGTCAGTGAGCATGTAAAGAAGAGTGATTTATTTGATACAATATACTTTGATTGCCAAAGTTTTCAGCAAGCTTCTTAAAGAAGCTAAGCCTCCTGAGAAGAAAGGAGGTGTCCTAATGAACTGTCTTACACACGTATCAGTTAAAAGGTGGGAATAAAAACCAGGAAGACATGACCAGGTTTTGCAACAGAGCTTGGTTACAAGATACTGCAATGGAAATCAATGCTAGGGCTTGTGCTGTACCAGATGTTTAAAAGTTATGTAGCAAAAGGGTAGAGAGTGAGGTTGCAAAATCTGCTGAGCAATGTGTTCAGGGTAAAGCTGACTGTGAAGATGTGCAACAAGGATTCTTCTTGTATTTTAAAATACAAGACAAAATAGCGCATGAAACAGTGAGAATACATACAATGTGAAGCTGATACACTGCTACAATCTAACACTGATTATATGAACTATATATACATAGTGGTGGGACAAAAATCAGCTATTTCCACACAGGAAAGTGGGTTTGGAGCAATTTTTCATGTTTGAAAAGACTGAATTGCATATTAAGCATTGTGAGAAAGGGAGCGGCAGAAAATAACAGTAAAAAAGGTCATTTACAGTTGTAAAAATCTATCATGCATTCCCATCTTGACTATAGCACATAATTCTGATCACTCGCTTTCACGAAGAGCACAGGAAGGAAGGAGAAAGCTGTCAGAACAATAAGTACATGGAGTGGCTCTCATATGATGGTAGACTAAATCCTATGGGAACTTTCAGCTTCCAAATGGTTTGCGAAAGGTGAGCAGGGAACAGTCTTTTACTATTTTTCCTAATTCAATAGTCAAAGGGCTTCAGAGCTCTAATTTCCAGTAAAGAAAATGAAAGGGTTTTTTTCCATTCAGAATTGAATGATGAACCTTAATGGCAAAGGATATTCTGCAGGTGAAAAAAAATTAAACCATTTAAAAAAGGAATTACAAAGTTAATGAAAAATAGGCCTATTGATGTAATTAAAAAAGGTAGTCAGCATACCATCTCCACTGGAGGAGAAATTCCTTATAAAGCCTTTTCCAACATATGTGCCCTATTTCAACATCTTAGATACAGAGTGTTGAGCTAGCCAGGCCTTTGACATGATCTACCACAGAAGTATTTCTACTCTTGCATTCCCTGGTCTTGGCGAGAGGCATACTCAGTGTGAAGTTTTTCAGACATAAGTGACAGTTCCTACTTTCTGCTTCCTTACTCTGCTGCTGTGGAGTTTTCCCTAGTGCAGGTCTCTAGAAGGCTTGAGTCAAGACTTTGAGGTCCCTTCCAGACCTTTGATTTGGCAAGCTCCAGTGCAGATAAACTGGAAGATGCTGCTGCTCAGGAACAGGGTACCTGGGAGAATTATGTCCTGAATCTATCCACATCAATCACCTTTTTGTCCTGAGCCACAAATCCACAGTCAGACAGCAATGAGCTCCTGTGGCAAAAGACAAATTGTGGTACTTTTACATATATGTTAGAGGATACAGAAAATGGAGATTTACGGTGACCAATAACAAAATATGCTTCTTATTCCAGTGCTACAATCCTAAAATGCCCCCATCAACCCCAAGGAACATGAAGTTCTAACTCAGAGCACTGAGGTAGTACTTGCAAAGAAATTGCCACCACAACAAAACAATGACTTACAGCAAGATAAAAGTCTAGTGCTTCTTTATCTCTACTTATTCCAGAGCAGATAATGTGAATCAGTTAAGAGAAGCATCTCATTTCACTGGAAAACCTCTCATGTAGAGAAATCCTGAGTGTGAAATTAACCTGTGGAGTTTTTTAATTCCAAAATTTTCCCTCATCAGGTAGTCAACCATGAAGCCATAAGGCCATCCAATCACTTTTACTATCATCATACAGACAATATAATACTGTAGAGACAGCTACATTAGAAAAAGACATCCATTAGAAAAGATATCCTCTATATAGGTGCCAGGACTGCACAAAGCCAAGGTTTGTATTGTACTAAACTTGTATATTAGGAAGACATGGGACAGAGGTTTTTATCCAGGACAGCAAATCTATTCCAGTCTTAAAAGACAGACAGATCATTCTGCAGGAAAAAAGGGTACAAAGGAGTCATCAAATTACTTTGGGGGAGCTTCTAAATATTCTTCTGTGTGAATGAAGTGATTAATCGTCTTGTTATTTCTCCCTATATCTCAGTAGATCTTGTGGTTGATAACTACATTTTGTTCTCCATTAAAATGGCAACCTTTAGCTAAAATCTTAGCTGGGTTAAAGTGTCAGACAGTCAACATTTGGTGGGATTAATCACTCCAGAGTATTCAAAAGCATGTCCACTATCGCCCAAAGAGGCTGTTTTGGGATAGAAAAGCAGGCCACATGGAGGAAGAATTTGTGGAATCCATCTCTCTGCTGGCATTATCTAGGCTGCTCTGCTATAAACCCAGAGTACATGGCTAAAGTTGCTTACCTCCATCCTGTTGTGTCCATGTCACTCAGGTGACACGATCATGTATAGGTTCATGCCAAAAATGCCAGCTCAGCAAACCACCAGGTATTGCTGCCTGTTTCTCAAAGTACTAAAGTACTAAAACCCCCTTATTTACCCAAGGTCTTGGTCTTGCTGCCTTAAATCAAGGCAATAAAATAGCTGCTGCTTTACTTTAAAGGAATTAGTTTAAAAGTGGTTAATCTGATGAATGTGATACAAACCCTAATTACCTTTTGCCAGCTGTTTACTGCACTTACAGTTGTTTAAAGTAATAGCTGACAGGAAGGCTCAGAACACTGAAGAACAGGAAACCGAAATTGATTTAAGCACGTACTTTTACTTGGTAGGTGAGTGCATAGACACAATGTCACTACCCCTAGGCTGAGAGCACTGGCAGTGGCACTCTTCTGGCCCCAGCTTTGTCACCTGAGGATGTTACTGTGGGTCCCTACATGTAACCACCCATTGCCACAAGGGTCCCATCCAGCTCGTCACCAGGTGCAGTCAAATAAGTGAGCACTGCTCAATCTGTTCTGGTGTAAAATCTCCAGGTTAGCACAGTCCAGTTTCAAACCAGCTGCAAGCAGATGCCTTTGCCTGGGTGAGTCTGAGGAGCCCCTTTGGCTCTGATCCCCGGTGGGAACTCCCAACACAGAAGTAGTGGTGTCCTGGTGAAGAGAGTCATCTGCAAAGAGAGTGTGGCTCAGCTCTGCCTGCAAGTCCTGCGGTCTCTGAAAGATGCAGCAGTAGCAGCACACTGCCTTCATTTAGGGGAGAAGGTGTGTAGGAGCAAGCAAGCATGACCAAAATGATACAGCGCATTAATGCATAAACTGGACAAATCCCTGAAAAGCTGTGCATGCACAAGAAGATTCTCATAGCTTTCGGTGAGGTCTGCCTTTCCTGCCAAGTCTGTCACTCTTGGATATTCATGATTTTACTCAGCAGTGTTTATTGTATTATAAAAGCTCTGGAGGTGGTAAGGAGAGCTAAATGCAATCTACCTATACCCAAGAATTAACACTCATATTTAAGCAGGTCAGTCTTTAAATCAGTTTTGTTAATCTATTTGAGTTCTGATCTCTTAAAAAGTACTTTACCTTTTTCACCCTGCTGAAGACTCTGAGAGTTATAATTTTTTAGAGAGAGATCACAGAACAATGTGACTTAAACAACCTTCTGAAATCTATGTTCCCACGTAGCTCAACTTTTCCAAGTAAGCTATGCTAAGGGTTTGTGATTCCAGTAAGAAGTGGACTAATACAAACTTAAGCCTAACATTATTAAAGCCTGTTATTTCTTTGCTTTTCCTATTACCTAATTTGTAACTCACACTGAGTAGTAACCAAAGTTCCTGCTGGGAGTGGGTTTTCTTTGCAGCCCATTTGCTTTCTCACAGTTGAACGAGTTGGGGCTAGATCTGCTACACAACTTTAAAAGGCTTGTTGCAAGCATGTTATCAGCCACCACCTCATGTTTTGAGATGTGATTGATTTGAAAAGGACTTTCATTTCAACAGAGATCTCAGTTTGTCAAACATGGAGAAGTTTACCTGTTTTCTTAAGATACAATAATCCCTATGGTTCTAAAAGTGGTAGCAGTGAAAAGGCTAAATGAAGCTGAAATAATTACAATAAATATATAATAATATTACATATTATATAACATATCTTATATCACATAATATATAATATAATTTATGTCAATTGATCAGCTGACACAAAGTCTCAGTCTTACTTTATCACATCAGAGTATTGAAACTACTATAGCCAAACTCTGTTGTGATTTCTGGTGGGTTGTGTACTCATTTGTTAAGGTTACTCAATCTGTTTGCTGTCTTGTAAGGCTCTGGTGCTGTGTTATTAATATTGGGCCACTACAGCCCATGAGAAAAGAAAGCTGATCAGTATCAGGGAGGAAATTACATTTCTGCCCAGTTAGCTGGAGCACCCAACACATGATTCACACTGATGACACTTTATACTGCTTCTCTAAGTTATTCCTCATCCAGTACCAGTGCTTAAGAGGACAGTAAATACCTGATCTGGCATGCAGTCTGTGCAAACAAAGTTATCCCTTCAAAACTTCTAGAACAAATCTGAAGCCATCAGTGAGTTGTCCTACTTCAGCACCTTTCATCCTGCACCTGTGGCACTTCAATTCCCAGTTGCTAAGTACCTAGGGGCTCGCATGATTTCTCTTGGAACCAAAACTCAAGACAATTAGTCCTCAAGTCTTTAAAATCCATCTGCTTTTACGATTAAACTGATGAACTGTGAAGCCTTACCCTGTTGTGTATAATCCCCCTCCTTCAGAGCAGTTTAGCTGATGCATCACAGAGCTGTCCATCTCCAGCTTGTTCACGCTTTCACTATGAAACACAAAATGCGTGTCCTCTGTGACTCACTGCCACTGGACTAGGGCTGCCATGGATCTGTGAATAATACAGGAGTTCACAAATAAGCAGGGCTTTATAAGTAACATAATGCCACTTCTGGTGGTGACAACATTCTTCCAGGAGAAGCAAAACTATCTACCACAGTTCTGGTATCTCAAGCACTGTGTCTCCACGAGACATGAAAATATCTGGGTTGTTTTATAACTTCTAGTGAACAGGCTTAAACGGTAGCTAAAAAACCTGGGACTTAGCTTTCATATCATCACTGGGACTGGTAACAGCAGAATTCTCACTGGTGTCAGTGTCTCCTACCTGACACACCACAGATCATCGCACCACTACAAGACTTGTTACCAGTCATGTCTGAACTCGTGGCTTAGCGAGTCAACATATCTGGAGGTAGGGAACACATAATTATATCCATATCTGAAGATATATTTCTCCTGTTGCATGGTGTTAAGTGTCCATGGTGTCTTCTCCATACAAGAGACAACAGTCCCTGTAGTACACTGCCTCACCTATTTAATCTGTCCCAAAACTGTTCAGGAAAATGAATCCTGATCTAGCTAGAAGACTGTCAGCACAGTTTACTCATAGCTACACACTCCCTTACCACTAAATGGGATTGTCCCTCTATTTCTCTCCACTTGTCCTCACTGTAAACAATGCACAGAATAATTATGGTTTAGTGCCCTGTGAATACTTGAGGGCTGAAATTAAACGTATCTTTTATTGTTTCTGAAGCATGCACATGTTGGTGGACAGTTTTTCATCTTATATCTGTTTTTGATTTCTATTATTGCTATTTCTAAGTTTTTTGCTGATATTATTTTATGATTGTGCTTTGGGACTTGCTTTTAACACAATTACATGGCCAGAACAGGTGCTAGGAAAAGTTCAAGGAAGATTTTCCTGTAAATGATCTCACTGATGCACAAACACCAAGATGATTTCTGGGTATACAGATACCACAGGGTAAGACTTTTAACAATCTAGAAACTACTGATACTGTACATAAACCTTTGACATCTACACTTAATGCTGCCAACTCCTCATCACCCAGGTACTGTGGGGTTAGGAAACTTCAGGAAACAGAAGAATCCAACCCCATCTTTGGCTGATAACAGTGGAGGTAATACTGCTGCTTCCAAATCTAACTTTCATGATAGCAGGTTCAACTCGGCTGTCTCGGCAATATCGCCTTCATTTCTCATTTTTCCATAATAATGTACTAGCTCCCAGAGCAAATGAAAGAAGCCAGCTCAGCTCTAGAACCAGGATAACCATGCTTGCATGGCTCTCCAGAAGAGCCAATGAGCCTGGCAGCAACTGGTAGTTGGAGGCATGAACACTTGTGTGGCTGCCGAAGATGCAGCAAGATTTTGGCAAAGTTTGTTTGCTTGGCCCCAGCACTGCATAAACATGGCTGTTGTCATTCCACAGAGAAGCTGGCTTTGGATGCAATCTAGCCATGTGTGTATTTCTCCCTACTTTTCCACTAATGAACCCTGCAAGAACTTCAAAGAAAGAACAGAGGGATCTTGGAATCCCTAGACGGATCTAGGACTTGGAAAACTGGGCAATCCAGCAAGGGAGAGTTGAGAGTTGGCAGTGGATGAAGGGCTTCAAGGTGACACATTTCAAGGGGAGTTCATTGGGCAAAAGTCCAAAATTTCAGGTGTGAAATTTACACTGAAAAGCAAAATGTCATTTGAAAAGAAAAGAAAAAAAGGGAATGAAAGAAAATATGTTGATCTGTAAAAAGTGCAAAGGGGAGAGTGTGCGAAAAGAACACAGGGACCTCCCTTCTATCCATTACAGATCTTCTATCTGCCTGCCAGAAGATACAAAAAGGTTAAAGTGCTGCTATCAAGGAAGAAACATTTTGTGTATTTTGGTCTCATCCTGCTCCCCTACTATCAAATACTCTATTTAATTAGTTTTCACTAATTCAACAAACTGTCATTGTTATCTGACTTGATTTTGTACTTTGTCATTTCTGTTCAATTCTCAGAAAAGTGGTCTATTACTGACAGCTGAATGTTACACAAATTTCTGGCCCAAATTACTATCTGAGCAAAATCTGTCTTTGGGAAAATCTTCTTCCCCACAGAACAAAAGAAAAATAATGATATTCACCATAATTTGTCACTGGACTGGTACAGAGTTCAGCAAAACAAATGCATTTTATACTAAATATTTGATCTGGTTGCTGGGTAATTCAAAAAGTAGGGATTTTATAAGAATTTTTTGAACAGAAGTCTAACATTTTTCAATTTAGCCAGCTTTTCAGATGTATCTGTTCTGCAAAGCGAATAGCTGAACAGGAGAGTCTTGCAGATGGAAGGCACAGATATAGCTACAGAAGAGATATAAAAAATAATTTATTTGATTTATAGTCTCTTCTTATTTCTTTGTGTTCTTGTAGCTTGAGAAACGCTTGGCTGAGTGAAGTTCTACAGTTCTTTATTTTGGAGAAATACTTATTTTGTTTTAATAAATCAGGGTCTTCCCATTTCCTCCATAAATCAGGGAAGTGAAGAAATCCTATTACTTTTCTTCCATGTACAGCAAGATGATGGAGTCTCTATTGCCTGTGTTATGACTGAAGCCAACAGTATTATCCATGAAAAAGTTGCTTTTTGAGACGCACCCAGAGACCAGTTCTATTCTGTAGCCAGAAGAGGTGTGGGCTCAGTGTCCCTCAGCATGAAGGTGGAGAGGCTGGGATTGCTGCTCTCAGCCACAGCTGTAGAGGCTGGGGGGAATATTCTCTGGGGTAATAACACTAACCAGCTCCTGTGTGATTAGGTGGTAACCTCCTTGTTAACCAGCTTGTTCCTTCCGCTGCTAGACATTAATGATACTCAACCCCTGGAACTCCATTTTTCTGTTTCTGTCTCTGTTTTCACAGGAGAAAATATAAAACGCTGTGCACTTCAGCTGACCTTAGCTTTGTGAGATACTGAATGTTCACCCCATTCTGTTGTAATCTTAATGCAATTTGTTAGAGAAAATAGAGGAAATAGAGCCTTTTTTCCACTACCTACCAATACCACACACCTGGCACTAGCATTGGGTGGGGAATACTCTAACCACGTCTCAGAGCAGATGTAACTATCCAGTCTTTCCTCCAGTGAACAATTCTGTGTCTCCGTCAAAAGCAATCTCTTCATAAAATTAAATCCACTTTGTTCAGTGACTGAGCCAACTGCTCTCCAAAGCCAAACATTTGTTGCTGCTAGACTCCCACACCTTGCTGCTGTTCTCTTTCTTTTACAGAGTTGAAGATCAGATGACTGTTCTCTTATGTACTATATAATTGTAGTGGACATAAGGGTTGGAAGGGTTATCAGAAGACTGGATAAGCACATCTAGACCAGCATTTACCACCTGCACTTACCCAGACTTGACTTTTGAGACTACAGTAAGAAAGAAGGTCAAGGTGAAGGAGGGGAAGAGGGAGACCCAAGAGGCAGAGGCAAGGTTGAAGGCAGCCCCAAGGTACCACCCTCAGGCTGCAGAACAGATTAGGATGGTTTGCAGTGGGGGTATGAGGAGAGGAAGCCAAGATGAGATTTGGGCTCCAAAAGGGCCAGCACATTGTTTGTCATCTTCTCTCATGTCCTCACAGCTTGCTCTGCCAGCTTCTGTTGTCAGAGTTAGAGAAAGGGTGTGGAGCAGAGCCCAGGTTTTGGCAGAGTACCCTGTGGAGCTAACCACAGGATTCTGCTTAGAAGGGACTGGTTGTTCCTCCTTTGCAAAGCCCCTGTGGCCACCCTACCCAATCTCAACCCCACTCCACGAGGCCAGGAGAAATTCAAGCCTGAGCTCTGGGCTCTTTCCAGCCACCCTCAAATTACTACTTTTTCCCAGCCAGCTTTGTCCAAAGAAGCTGGATTCTACTACACCTCCTGTCCAAAAGGCCAGCCGCAGCCTTCCCAGCGCACCTTAGGGTCAAGATTAGCTGTGTCCCAGACAATAAATTCCTCAGTGGAGAATTCCTTTTGCAGCCCTCAGCTTCCTTTGGTAGCTGCCTGCCAGCCCCACATCCACTATGATCTGCTGCTCCTCCTCTCCTCTTGCCCTAACCTCAATTTCAAATCAAACTGTCACAGCCCCTGACCAGTTGCCCTTCTAGAGGAGGTAGCTCTGTGTTTTCCTCTGACTGAACCTGGAACCTAAAACCTTAATCATAACCCTAGAGTGACCCCTCAGCTAGGCACCTAACCATGGCCCAGAGAATAGACCTCTCAGTTGCAGCTCTCAGTTTCAGTCCCTAAATTAAAGCCTTTCTCTCATTTCCTTTACTTACCTTCAAGAAAACTTCCCAGGTCTTTCCCATCTGAAACCTTCCCAGGAGAGAATAAAGGATAAAAATTAAACTTAGGGTAAGAAGAAGGTTTCTTGCTGACCTGACAGACTCGCCCAATACTCTGCATAACTAACAGGGAATCTCAAATCTCTGCAGGAGTCTCCAGAGACCCCAAATATCTCTTGGTACACTTATATGGTCTCCAAAGCCCAAAAAGCTGGTAATAGAAAAAAAGAGAAACCAACCAGTGAATGAATAAGCAGAATTTCATGGCATCTTGCTTGATTTTACAGCATTTCCTGTACTCTCAAATCAAGGATTCTGGGAATAGAAGAGGAGGCAAAATGCTAGAACAGAGTGTACATGGCAAAAATAAATTGGGTCCTTTCATGATGCTATTATCAGAGCAGCAAAACAGTACTCCAGAGAGGCTGCAGGTCAGATCCTCAGCTGCTGCAGCCTGAGCAGAGCAGGGCACACGAGGGCGAGCTGCCTGCCCACCCTGCAGGCCCAGCTCGTGCTGCACAGCAGCAGCCGGCACACACTGCACCTGTGCAACAGCAGGGGTTCACAGCGCTTCCTTTCACACCTGGAATTGGATCAAGGTTTAGTTTTAGATGGGCTCAGTCCACAAAGAGAAGTGGAAAAAAGCCAATGACACACATCAGCAGGTTGATAAATGTTTCTGTGCTGTGCTCATCTGTAATACATAAAGCTCAGTCCTTCAATTTTATACCGATGTTAGTAGCTTCCTTTTTTTCCAGAGTAAAGGTAAGATAATTGTAAAAAGACATTTATGAAGATTCTTAGGACTAAGGCCTTTAGTGGAAGGAGCCGTGCCATAACAAAATATTATGGTATATCAGCATTTTGGTTCTGTACACCACTATCTTGCAAAAGTTCGGAATTTAATTGACTCACACTTTATTGTATTGACTACGCACTTTAATACTGAATTGCAGCATTAGATTATTAAGAATTACGTTATCTCTAGTGATTTAAAGTATTAGATGAAAATCACAGATACATAAGGTTGGAAGAAACATAAACATCCTATCTCCATTGAGGAAGAATTAAGTCTGTAGCACATTCATGACTGAAGTTTGCCTGTCTTGTTCTTCTAAAACTTTGAAAATGGGAATTCTTTAAGAAACCTCTTCAAATCCTGAGATATACAGAGAAAATAATGATCTAACATACATCTCTCTTGCTGCAAATCAATTCCCATCTTTTTGTTGGCATGGAGACGACTTGATTTTTCTCTGTGAATCTTTTACATGGGTGAAGAATGCTACCAGGTCATCTCTTATTTTCCTTTTTTTCTAGATTAAATAAATTTCATCATTCCTCTTCCTCTTCTCTAGTTAATTTTGCTTTATATGTTTTCTTACAGTATTCTAAACTGGGCACAAAACCTGAATAATTGGTGCTGAGTAGCACAGAGTAATTATCCTTATATTCACCAAAATTACATTTGTTCAGCTCATGGGACAGTGAAGTCATTCTGGGGGTGAATGTTTTTTCAGTGGCATTATACTGTTGACTCATCCTCAGTTCATGATTGACTGCAGGACCCAGAGCCTTGCCTCCAGTACCACTGCCTGGCCAGCTATTCTCCATTTCACACCTCAGCATTTGACTTCTCCCCTCTAAGAGGAGTCCTTTGCATTCTTTATTGAATTTGATCTTATTGATTTCAGAGCATTTCACTAGTGCAGCAAGATTGTTTTAAATTCAAACCCTGTTCACCAAAGTGCTCACAAAGCCTTCCATCTCAATGTCATCCACAAATTTTACTCTCTGTACGAATCATTACTCTCATCCAAGTCATTAATGAAGGCACTGAGTAAAACTGACCCCAGAGAGACCCTTGTGGGACCTCACTTACAGTGTTCCCCTGGTTTGACAGAGAATCATTGATAATTACTCTGAACAAGTAGTATTTCAACCACTTGTGCACCTACCAGACTGCAGAGTGATTTCAGCCTGGCCTCTTTTCTGGTTTTTTTTCCTTTTTTTTTTTTAGTTCAGCACATAACGACGTCATGCAGGACTACATCAAAAGCTTTTAAAAAGCCTTACTCACATCTGATGCTTGCCATATATCAGCAGCTAGGTCAGGGATGCCCAGTGTACACAGTTTATGAACGGTATCCTTGGAGTTAGATTGTGCAGCCCACATCCTGGAACTGCCAGGAATCTGCCTTATCTATGCAGGCAGCAAATGATCTCCTAACAACACATAGCAGAGTTTTAACTGACCACCTTCCCCCAGACACAGTCAAAGGGTGGGAAGGGATTCAACAGTATGCAGCCCTTGCCCAGTAAATCCAGCACCCACAGAAAGGGATGAACTTATGCAGGCATTAAGTATTTTGTGGGTAAAAACTTCTCAGAATGGAAGGAGAAAGCATGGCACCCTCTTGCATGCCTCCCAGAGACCTCATGTCACCAGCAGCAACAGAGGTAGGTGCCTATGGCATAGGCTCTTTGTCCTAAAGAAGGGCTTAGATCTATTTAACAGGATTTATTTGTCAAAAGTCTTTGTTGCCTGACCGTATTCTACATGTTTAGGAAAAAACTGTATTTGCTTTAAAATGTTTCTTAGTGACAGTCCTAGCTTGACTCCCCTGAAAGTCACCATTTTCTTAATTTTCTCCTTTTTGATGACAGGTACTACATTTATCCACTGAGATATTTCTTCTAGCAGCTGTCAAAGATTATTGTTAGTGCTTTTAAGACCGCTACAGTGCTTTAAATTTGCCAGAGTGGAGCTAAGTGGGCCTTGCTGACTTCAATGTATCTACATTCCTTAAATGTCTGAAAGGTTTTCTGTCCTTGATTTTAGACTTTTCTACACATCTGTTAATATGAAGCATGCTAAGTTTCTGGCTACCAGCACCTTCATTGTGACTGAAAACCACTGAACGTGTCAATCTTGATGTCACCTCCTTTTTTTCTCGTTCTCCACTAAGCAGCAGACCTTCCTTTGGCCTTTCCCCATTTCTAACATCCTTTCAGACTTGTCATTACAATTTGTCCCTCCTGACTCATTTTGTGCTTTTCTGCATCCTTCCTATCAGGCAGCCTTTGTCCCTGTATTCCTTTCTGTGCAGTTTCTTTTGTGTGATCCCAGTGTTGTTGACTCTGCAAGGTGAACCTGGCCGTGCAGCAGGGTATTTCTGTAGTGCCAGGGCTCGGTGCAGTCTCAAGGACAGAAGGGAGGCTGTTCAGTCACACAGCATCTCCCTGACATAACATAGTGTGTACACAAGTGACAAAGCAGCTTTAGCTTCTTTAGAGCCAGCTTTAGATGAATTCATGAACTTGTTGTCCTCTCAAGATCATACAGCTTCACATTCAGGTTCTGCATGTGCCTGTGTTTGAAGCGTGGGCTACCATTGTTTCACGTGTCTGCTCCCATAAATAACTATTTTAGGTGGCTATGGATACACCTGCTTACTGCAAGAATCGCTCCCATTTTTCCCTTGTAGATCTTAAAGCATTTACAAGGGGCCACCACCTTTTCCTTTTGCAGGTGGAGGAACAGAAAGGAAAGGCCTGTGCCAAGGGCTACACTCAGCTCAGACTGGGTTAGGAAGTCTAACCAGTTGCCAAATCCCAATCACATATTCTTGCATGCAGCAGCATCACAGGTGAACTGTGGAGGCCAGTGGGCTGGATGGACACGAGACGAGAGGAGTCCTGTGGTGGGATAAGTCCTAGGTTCCTTTCCAGCTTATGGTGACTGAAAAAGCTTCCCCCAGAATGCTCTGTTCTGCTCTGCTAATGTACCCCAGGTCTGGGTCCCTGGTTGGCTCCGCTGGCCGCCACACCCCTGTTACCTGATACGCCCTCAGAGGTTCCCGATTGGTTCCCTTCCCCTGGACCCCCGCGGCTCTCCCGGCACTTCTCGGAAGCTTTGCACGAGTGCGGATGCATTAAAATCTCTCCTGTAGGACCCCGTGCGAAGACCCCTCCTGCTCATTCATGGTGGGACTGTTTCGCTAGCTATCCATTGTGAGAGCGTACGTGCGTGTGCAAGTGTGCTGGCTGTACAGAGAGGCTTCCTTAGAGGCGCTTTTGGGAAGGCTGCGGCATTTTACCATCCAGTATCACCGCGACAGTGAACCACTGATTTCCCTCAGTGTGTAGAGGTCTAGGTGATACACATGTAACTTCCTGTCATTTTAAAAATGCTACATGTTATTTAGCTGTTTGGCATAGACTGCAGCAATGCACTAATGAAATGAAGTGTCTGTAAAGCCCTATATTGCTCCAAAGTATCATTACAATAGCCAGCTTCCAAACTCTTTAAAGTTACGCTTTTGCATTTTCAAGATGTAGAACACAACAGCACAATAAAACAGTAATACACCATACAACTACATTAATGCAAATAACACTCATAAACTCGCTTATATCAGCTGACAATAATTGTGTAGCACAATATTTTCACTCTCTCGAAAGATGACTGCCAGCTATAGAATGGGTAATTTATTGAATATTAATTCCTAAAAGGGAATTAAATATTTTACTATTGTCACTGGTGACCTTTGCAGTTTCATCCTGTCAGACAACCTGAAATCCAATCGTCTGAAAGAATATCATTTGGTGAAAAATCACTCTGCTTCCTCACAGCCTCCTGTGGTATGCATTTGTCACTCTTTCTCTCTGAAACAGTTGTGCTCCTCTCGGATTCCCTTCAGACCCGTTATTTTCTCTGGCAGACGGGCTGGACTCTTATGGGGAGGGTGGGAGCCCGTTGGAGCTCAGCTGAGCAGCGGTCACACAGCGGCAGCGTTACAACAAGGGAAGGCAGATGTCTCCTGGTGTCCCCAGTCACGAGTAACGGCCAGCGACACTCACCACTCAAAAAGTTTTAAACCCCTCCTGGAGCAGAGTGAATCCTACTCTCAGAAGGTGCTTTAGAAGTGTTAGTTGTGAATAGTCTCATTTTGCCAGCAAGTAAAGGTCTGTGGGAACATATTTCTAATACAGCATGACCTCTCAGGAACCGCCATCACATTCTGAATAAAACTCACACAACTACGACAAGGCTACTAAATTAGTAACAGACTTAATCACAATTCTAACTTACAGGTCATTAAGAAAGCCCAGTTAGACACGTAAGCTGGTGCTAAACAGTCAACACAGTTTCCTTCTTCCAAGGAGCATATAAATAAAATTATTAATGAAAAAAATTACAGTAAGACAGTGCACAAAGTGTTTTGCAGTTCTCTGCCTGCTAAAATCTTTAATTTCTATTTAGCAGCAATCCTATTTCTTCCTTGTGATATTTCAGCGTTAAGCACTGCATTTTTCCAGAGTTAAGTATGGACTTTATTCTCTGGCTGTAATGAGTCAAGGAAACCACTAATGTACAGTGTCAGTATTTTTACCATTATTATCTGTATTTCGGCATTTCCGACAAGTCAAAGATCATACTAATGATGATGTATCCAAAGGTCCAGTTTAGATAATGTACCCAATGGAACAAATTCAGTTTACTATTTGATTTCACAGGTACTTAATCATACAAAACGATGCCTGGTTGGCACAGTGATAGATGAACTAGGGACAGATTAGATTTGTTAATGCTGACATTAGGATCAGCACTGTCTAGTGTGATTCCTGCTCTCCTCACACTCTTGGATGTAGGAGGTGTGATCTCATTCTTCAGCGGGAGGGGATGTGAAATTAGGAACCCCAGAAGCTGAACACTGAATGGTGGGAGTGCTGCTTGGTCAAAACATATCGTTATCATGTCTGTCATCTTTGTTGTTAGAGAGCCATTTATGTTATCCAAGAGGAAATCAGCTGTGCATGGAAAACCTGAGAGGACTGTTACAGATCTCATGGCTTTTAATGTTACTAAATGCAAATTGTAGGAAAGAGAGTAAAAGCTTTGGAAACTCCTTCAAGAATTGGTGGCTGGAAAGAAGGGCTGGTCAGTGTGTGATAGGACAGCTTGCTTAGAAGTTGTGACAGAAAAAAGGATCAGGAATGCAGTAACTATTTTGAACTTCAAACAGAACCACAGCGAGCCATACCTGAGACACTTCCCATGTGCTGCAAGGGAACAAGACAAGCCACACAGAAGAGGTGCAAATTAGACTCCTGTTTTTTTATGGATGAGACATCTTAAAAACTCAAGGTGGAAGATAATAGGGCAACTAGAAAAGAACCTGTTGTTAAATTTGCCCTAGAATTACATTTTAAGTTTAAATTACTCCCAGTCATTCTCATTTTCCAGCCTTGTAATTAGAACCTTGACCTTATGCCTGGCTGGAATGAACCTCTAATTTGATTAATGGTTGCACTTAGTGGTGTTGATGACAAGCCCAGGTGAACCTAATAAACATGAGAGTGGTTTGTGAGATAATCCAAATGCATCCATATAAAAGGGCATAAAGAAGGGCTTTCTGGTGAAAGAGCTCCTCAAGGTATTTATGGAGGCTCAGTACATGGGGTATGCTGCTTTGCAGGTACAAAAATTCATGGGGACTAGGGGGTGTAGGGTGGGGACAAGAGTTTTTTCAGGTGTTTGATTGCAGAAAGCAGCCTCATCTGGTAGACACAGGCCAATGTCTCTCTGCAAGGAACAGAGGGCTGAAATATATCTCACAGTTGCAGGAAGCACTCAGAGTGCTCCTTAACAACCCTGCATTTGAATGTGTACTGTCAGCATCTCTGTGAGACTGTCCAAAAAGCAGGATTTTCACTATGCAGAGGCTTCTCCTTTTGGTTTAGTTTTCATTTCGTTTTCATCAGTTTCAAGCAAAACCACTTTTTTCTCCTGCAAACTGGACATTCAAGGAAAGCTTCACTTACAATATGCTGATTTACAATGTACCCTAAACAAAATAACCCTCCTGATGTGGTAGTAGCTCCATCAGGCAGGTACACTTGTCTGTTCCAAGACTGCTAACCACACTTAGAGTATCATAAATTCCTGAAGTCTTGTTCCTGTGCTGCTTTGACAGGAATCAAAGCATTTTTCTATGGGAATTCTGCCTTCCATATGACAATAGTTTGTTGCAAAGCAGCTTGCTAACTGTAGTCTCAACCCCCTTGAAAACATTTGTTCTGCCATGCACAGTCCATCCCAGCCAGGTCTGTGACCCGTGGAGTGGGGAGCCCATTGCTCGCTCAGCCTTGGAAGGGCATATTCTAGAGAATGAAGGATTAAGATTTATTGTGGTGAAACTGCATATAAGTGCAAATGATTTAGTCCTATGTTAAAACAGTGATTAATTTAGCCTGTAATTTCAAGAAATGAAGCAACTCTCCCTGACAAAGCCTCAGAAGCTATAATTTATAGCAGCCCTCCCAGTTAGCAGCCTAGAGAGCTATGAACATTCTCAGTCCTGTTAATACCTTCACCGGACTCTCCACTGGGCACCAAGGTCTCCTGGCATATTCTCCTGTGAGCTGTAAACAGAGATTTTAAGGACAGGTTCTCCTGTGGTCTGATCTGTTTTACATGTCACTCTTCCTTTTCAGTGAGGTTACTGACACTTAAACGTCCCTGATGAAACACAAGTATTCCCTTACCTCATCATTACAGTGACAAAATCCCTTGCTGCGGGCTCATTCATTTCATCCTCTGTGGTGCTGCCTTTTCCCTGCCTTTTTCTGCTATATTGTGATAATAATAATCAACTTCCATAACTGATACAATCTGCAGACACAAAGACTACCCTGCTGGCTTTCCATCACCCACCACATCTCATTTCAAGCTCCCCTTTCAACCTCTGTGTCCTCCATGACCTCATACCTTACTTCACCTGTTGTGTCACCTCTTATGCACTCCATCCCTCCCACACCCCCCCCATTGTGTCTCACCAAGCCAGAGGGTACCAGCAGGCCACTCTCTGCAGAATCAGCTACGCCTGAATCATGTTTTCATCCTTTTCTCACCTCTCCTTCCCACTGCTTCAGCAGTGTGATGAGGCCAGTACCTGCAAAGTGGTATCAGAGTGAGAATCCAGCATTGCCTGTGCCCTTCTCTTAGGACTTTTAAAATGAGGATTACTATGCTTAATATTTGCATGAAGGAGGGTAGTGTAATGCCCTAGCTATCTAACTAGGCACACTTGAGCCTCCAGCATGATTAAACCTTCCCGTTTTCATTTTCTTGCCTTTTTTTTTTTTCTTTTTCCCAGTCAGAGATGCAGTCTCTTCTTGTTGCTTTCAGATTGGACAAAGCATCAGTCCAGTGGGACAGCATTGATGTAGAAGTATCCCAAAAGCCTCCAGCCTTCCTGGCACCATGTGATTAGGAGCATTGAGATGCTTAAGCATTATCCAAGCTCAAGTTTTTAAGTATGTAGCTAAAGAGTTATACATATTGTTAATTATTTTTTTAAGTGGATGGGAAAAATCTGTGAAAACTGAAGATGAAAAAACCCCACCCCCCTTCCAAATTTTGTTGTTTTAAAGACTATGCATTACATTTCTAATGCAGATAGCTGTGTCTTATTTAAAGGTAATACATGATGGTTGAAGATGATAGGAAACATGAGGCTGCTACTCTGAAAGGTGCTGAATTTTCTTCTCAGGTACCTGTGTATTAAGCCTACAGGGTTAATCCCTATGGCTCATCTGACCAGCTAGGGAAAAATAAGTGGGTCACAGAAACTGAGCACTGGAGAGCATTCGGTTCTTTCAGCAAATCTAAATGTGCAAATTTTGAGAACCGCAGGATGATCAGAAGCTTTTGCTGCTCGTCACTCCCCACAGCCGGGCTACCCGATGTGCTCGGGAGGCTCCCGCACACCCCCTCACACGCCAACCTCTGCTCTCAGCAGCGAGCCGTGCTGGAGCCGAGCATGTGCACCGCCACCTGCACCTGCAGGACCCGGCTCCCGAGGAAGGGCTGCAGCCGCACCTCGGATCAAGTGCTCTTTCCCCACTACGTCACTGCACTAGCTCTGGCGGTGCCAAAGTTGCGCTCCGCTCTGCGCCCTGCAGCAGGAG
>WEIT01035945.1:120064-139288 GCA_013389985.1 Dryoscopus gambensis | reverse complement strand
GCCCCCCCTTGTCCCCCACGCTCCCGAGGCCGCCCCCGGTGGGGTCGCACGGCGCTCCCGCCTGTCCCCAGGCGCCGCTGAGGCGCTCCCGGCGTGCGAGTGTGCACAGGCATGCGGCATGGCACGGCTCGCTCCCAGTCGCCCACCCAGGCGCTCCGTGCAGCAGGTCCCGGGGTCCCTGGAGACCACCTGGGGACCTGGTGGGCTGTCCCTGCTCGCCCGCTGTCGCCTCTTGCAGCCAGCTGAGGTAAAAGTGACGAAAGGACGGCGGCCCGCAACGCAGCAGCGACTGCCTTTACCTGTGCGTTCACCGGCTCGTTGGCAAACTTTGGTGTTGGGCGGTGAAAATCTCGGTCATTGCAGCCAAACTGGCTTGTTCTACACTCCCATGCTAGAGACCAGCTACCACCCAAAGTGAAATACTGCTGGCGACCGCTGAGTCGGGTACTTACTCACTGGATCCACTTCCCAGCATGGGTGATGTTTTAGGTAGTACTGTAGTAGTACTTTATACATGGGTGGGAAGCAGCGTTGTCTGGTAATCCTTGATAGTTAGTGGTGACCCAGATGTTAAAAGGAGATGTTCATCAAGTAATAAGCGTCATCACAAATTTGATGCTAGTAGGCTTTCAATATATTGTGTTGTGTTCGAAGTTTTGTAACTTGCTGTTCAGTTCTGAACGCTGTACCTCTGCTTCTCCCCTTGTCTTTTGGAAGTAGAAGTATTTTGATAATGGGGGTAAAGGCACGGATTCTGTGGTTTAACAGTGTCATTAGCTATGGAGCTGTTTTTGACACTTCTACCTGGATACCAGGTTGTGTCTCACACCTGTGATTGCCACACAACCAGACTAATAAAATTGTGGCAGCCAAAGAGTAGCAAGTGCTAGATTTTTAAGTCACCTGGTTTCTCGTTGTCAAAGGGTAAGTGAGCATGAGATAAGAGCCAATGCCATGTCTATTTTAAGTTCATGTCTTTATATTGCTCCTGAAAAGAGAATGATCCTCCTGACACATTTTTGGGCTTTGCCCTCCTGTTGCAGTCAAGGTCCTGTATTTATTCAAAGTCTGTATTCATTGCAGTGGATGGTTTTGTGGTTTTATGTGGATTTTACTTTTTCTTTTTCACAAGACACAGTTAAAACTCAACTGGATGCCTAAGAATAAATCTTGCCTTCCTATAGAAAGCACACATATAATACTGTCTCCTGGCTTGACCTCTCAGTGGGATATAAGTGTAGTCAGAATGAGATGCTATCGTCTTGCAGTGGTCGTAGTAAATACAAAATTACATACGTGTGCATTCGGTGATCACAAGCAAGTGGACAGTTTATGCATGTAATGCTCAGTAAGTGTGCCTCCCCAATGGTGTGTAATCATTTCCACGAGCAGTTTTCGGTGTGTTACTGGTTGTGTGCACCAGTGCCCAGGAAGGCTGAACTGTGCAGGATCAACCATCATAGATTCAGCTCTCTCGACAAAGTAGCTCAGGACCCAATCCTGAAAACAAACATGTGGCAGTGATCTCTGTGTTTTAGAGTAACCCACCAATCCTGTAACTCAAAACCAGAAAAAAAGCACAAGGTACAGTATGATAAACTGCTGGATACCAATCCCTTATGGATTAGAGTGAGGTGAAGGATGAATTTGTTTTGTTTTGTTTGGCTTTTGAAGGTTTAGTCCTTTATTAATTATTTCCTTGATTTCTACAGCTGTATGCTGTCAGACTGTAGAATAGTTTGTCTCCTCTTACAAATTTTTCCCAGTATAAATCCATTCAGAATTGCCTTTTAAGGGTCAGCACTGATCTAACTTCCATTCCAGGTAAATAATCAGATACAATTGCACTGAAATCAATGAATATATACAGACATGAAGCTGTGAGAAGAAAATGGGCCTCATGGTGTTTTATATGTGTATAGCTGAAAGCCAAAAATAGCTGTCATAAACACAGTGTGTCCTTTTTAAAAGAAATAGTCAATGCCTACCTTAGAGTCATCCAAAAAGTTTCTTCTGTTTCAGCAGCCTTGGGTTAGAAAAGTGAAGGCAGCAGTCTTGGAATGAGGATTGTTCCAGAGAAACTTTTTGTTCCAGTGACTAATCTCCTTCTCCTTAATTCCATGTTGTTAATCTTAGCATGCATGTATCGACACTATTAACATTTGGCAAGGACTGCTTTCTCAAACAGGGTTCCTTGAGTGTGTTGCTGGGTATAATAGGGTTAATTCCAATGACCGTATTTTAAACTGCTGGTCTTTACATTAATTCTATATATTCCTATCTCTAGGCTTAACAGCAAAGTGTAAGTGGTATGGAATGTTACATTCCAATTAGTTTTGCAGTGCAAATGGGGATTATAGTTGATGGCTAAGCCTGACATGTACTGCATGACTTGTCATGTTTTTCCTGGAGAGAGGGGAGTCTTGGGTCTGAGTCACCATGGAAGAACATGGAGCCCCGTAGGCATAAAACCGGTGCAGTGAAGTGATGAGTCAGATCTCTTATCTTTAAATTTGGCATTATGTGGTATTCATGCATGGGGTGCATCACATTCATTGTGCACCTAGGCAAGTAACTAACAGGCGGAAAACTCACTTAATCAGACCTCTGACTCGCCTTTTCTTTGCAGAGTTGGTCCTGGGTCTATGGAAATGAAAGGCTGCTAGTTAGGATCACGTAGGAAATCACGGTGTATTCACCTGTGGAGCAAATCAGCTCTGCCAGGCTATACCCAGTCATTTCTTACATTGTTTCAAGTCCATTAGTAGTATGACCTAATACTTACATTTTCACTTTTTTGTGTTGGAGAGTTGAACCAGCTTTTTCAGACTTCTGAAACTGGATAAAGAATAGAGGGGTAAGAGCAGTGTTGCATCTTCATAGACCCCAGTATTTGTTAAGCTAAATGACTTTTCATGAGCATTGCTGTGGAATTGACAGTATTGTTTCTGCTTCCAGAGGAAACTGATGTTACTGCTAAGCGAACGAAATAATTGAAATTTCTAAGAAGTGGTAGCCTCAGAAATATGTTAAACAGCAAGAGTGAAGACTTGCCCACGCAGCTGTTTTCAGAAACAAAACAAAGCCTTACATCAGAGGTGTCTTCACTTAGACACTTACTGTGAACTTCCTCAAATAGCAGTCATTAATAACACCATCTTCTCAAGCTAATGGAGCATGAAGGTTCCTTGATTTATAATCATTTGGGAGCAGATGCTTGAAATTCTGTCCACTTACACAAACAGCACAAGAATGACACTTTGGCTGAAAATTGGGGGGAGGCTGGGGGGAGGTAGGGGGGAAATTATGTGTGGGACTGTCAGAATGGCCTGGAAGAGCCTAATGTGATGTCTCCCTCTCCAGTGTCATTACCAAAGCTACTAGAGGGACTGTGGAAAAAATTACATGAGGTTTCTATTTGAAAATCATAGCAGAACATTATTGATCTGTATATTTTTAATCTCCTGTATGTAGCCAGTCACCATTTTGTGATTGCCACAGATGTTAGCACTGGTTTTATGGTAGGGTGTGTGTGTGTGTTCATAGTCTTGCAAAAAAAGCTTCTGTCTTCTCACATTGACTTAAATTGGGAAACTGTTACAATGAAGATGTACTGAAAACCATGCAGGAAAGATGTGCCAATTTAGGTCTAAATCTTAAAAATTCCAGTTAAACCATAAGTGCTTCATTTGTTTTTCGGTTAGATGCACCTATTGTAATCTTTAGATATATAGATGTCTATAGTGTCACCTGTGGAGAAATCAGTGCCAGGATGATTTAGCAGTCTCAGCAACTGAGATAAAATGCCAAGCCACTTGTAAGTACTTGGAAATTTCAGTGGTCTTTGTGTGCTGGTGTGGAGATCACCAAATCTGAGACTAATTGCCCTGATGCTGTTCACTTCAGTAGAGCCAGGTTTTTGGCCTGCTGCTTCAGACACACAGGACTGAAATGTATGGGGCAAAATCCTTCCCTCAATTATGATGACATAAATCCAGTCTTTGGGTATGTTCTTCATCCCACTGAAGAGGGAAGAAGATCACAACTGTTCTACGTAGCGATGGCATATCCACAACTGCTGCTAGGGAATATAATTGTTTCATGCAGTTCCTTTACTGTAAGATGTTCCTCCTGGAACCACTGTATTTATACTGATTGTGTGAGAAGTACCACTGACAGTTCACATGCCTGTGCATATGCCACAAGGACCCAGAGGGAAATCCTGAGCCGTACCTTTTATTGTACAGAGGCTGCATTTTTATGGGAATGCTCTTCTCTGTATAGGCAGAACAGCCTGTAAAGGGAAATGCAGCGGTTTCTAGAATTGTTCAAAAGAGATTACAACTTAACAGAGTTCCACCCTATAACGTACCAAGTACAAAAATAAAGGCTCTTTTCAGTTAAATCTTTCACCAGATTGATGTCAAGAAGCAATGCAATATCTCAAATGATTTGGTCTTTTTTAATCTTCTTAGCTGGAAGAGATGTCAGAAGAGCCATTCAAAATTGAAGTAGAAGATACATGTGGAATTTCTTCATGTAGTGGTCTGGATGTCTGCTTATTTTGCTTAAGAAATTCAGACTTTAGAAGCACACTTGATTTTCTTTTCTCTTGGTGCTGACAAGCTCTGCCTTGGCTTAGTTGTCTAAAGAGGTAACAGCAATTAAAATGTCGTGATGGCGATGTCTATAAACTGTTTTGTGATGTAAGTATCATAATAAAAGATTTTTCTGACCTGATTAAAATCAAAAGGGGAAAGAATCTTTCAACATTAACTCCAGCTTTTCAAAAGTTCAGCTGGGACTTCCTCCTGACCGCTGAGTCCTCACACAGCAGGTGTGAGTGGAGGCTCATTTAACTGGTAAAACTCCTCCATAGTGAAGTTTGACCATGTTGGTTTAAATAAAAGCATGATATAATTTTGCCCTTGGGCCTTCCTTGGGAGCAGAGGAGCTGCTGGTTTAGTGCCAGAATTTTCTCATCATACTTAACGGGTGAATAGACCCATTGAACAGTGAGACCACGTTGAGCTATTTGTCTTGGCTGGTGCAGGGAGGTGGAGCTGTGTTTGCATCCCATTTGACACCAGGGAGGATGGGTGAGCTGATTCTATCCATGAGGAAGACCCACATCGAGAGCTTCTAAAGCAGGCATCTAGTGGCCAAGTCCACAGGTGCCTGGAGAAAAAAAGTAGAAGATGAAGCAACATTTTCTGGTGTGTAATTATTGTCATTGAGAGATTAAAACCCCAAAGCAAACCTCTGTCTTCACACAGTGCAAGTGTAAAAGCAAAGGTCAGCTTTAAAAAGAAATGTGAGAGGGAGCAGCATGCATGAGATGATCTTCCTGGAAAGATTTGGGCTGAATTGAAGATCTGATGTTTGTAGTTCTGATCTTGACTCCTGGTTCCCGGACAACTGGAGTTACTCACCAAGCGTGCAGGCGCGTGGAAGGAGCTGCCTTTTGTAGGCCATTTGTCTATGCCCTTACGCCTCACCGAATTGCCCTGTATACTGGCTATTTACATCTACTGAGTCGTCTCACAATTGCCCTGTTGTACTTGATTGGTGCCAAAGTCAGAGTTAAATGATGGTTGGCCTGTGCTCAGCCACAGCAGCATTGTCCACTATAATCACCCCCACGAAGTAGGGCTGGATCACAGTCTGAAGTACCAGTCAGCTCTGCTCTTTGCTTTCCCCTTTGAAATCTTCTGTGCTTTGGCATGTGTGCCAATGGTCGTGCTCCTGTGGTGTGCCACACAAACTTGAGTGGCGCTGGGAGGCTTTAGTCCCTGGAGAAAGGAGGGCTCTTGGCTGCCCACCAAAGCCCATCACGGCTTGACAGTTCCGCTTTAGTGAAATGGACCGACCAACTTCTCGGCGGGCAGAGCGCCAGCCTGGCAGATGGGCCTGAATGTGGGCAGCCAGCAGAGCGCGTACATATGTGTAGATGGAGATAATTGTATGTATGGGCATAATAAATAGGGATCTTTGCAATTTGAAAAAAGGTGCCGAAGCGAAAGGCTGAGTACCAAAGCAGTGAGCCTGAAGAGAGACTTCTTTTGGAGAGGGGGCATGTCAGAGTGCTCAGAGGAAGGATCTGTACTTTCCTTGTTGCTCTCTGCTTGCAGTTTTGCAGATTATGTAGTAAACAAAGGAGGCTATTTAGTCTTTTGAATCCGGGCACTCTTGTAACTACAACTGGGAATGTGGAAAATGACACTTCACTGCAGTGAATTTCCTTACAAACCACTTGGAGCTTGCTACCAGCTCCAATTCTACCAGCACAGTTACTAGTGCAGCTTGAGATCAGTGGGAATTTGTGCATGCTGTACTTTTTGTTTTAAATTGCATTTTAAAGTGTGAAATGCCATAATGAGCAAGAGTTGTGTGGAAATCAGTTGTCAGAACAAAATGTACCAAACTTTCTTTGTAGGTCATAGCTTCCAAAAGCTTTGTGTAGCTAGGTAGACTCCCTAGCTAAGCCCCTTCCATGGGTGGCAGTCAGCTAACACATCCACACAGGCCACAGATCAATTGATAGTTAAATATGTATAATTCTTTTGAGGACGTTAACATTAGTTGAATCTCTACAGAAAGGACATAGGAAAGCTAGGTGGCTTGAACTTGTCTGCACATGGATTTGGTTGCAAAAGCCAATTTCCTTGAGCCCATTTCCCTAATTTTGTAGATCTGATGCTAGAGAATAGCCTGGCCTTGATGTCTCAGGGCACACAGGTTTCTTGCTTGAAGGTCCAGCTCTCACTGGGAGAGAGCACTTGTGGATTGCAGGATGAATAGCGTTACATACCCAGCTGGAAATTGCCATGGGCTTCTCTTAAAATTCTGGAAGGTCTGTGGATGCAGTTTTTCTTGAGCTGGTAAGGCAAACCAAGGATCTGGGATTTTTGGCAAAATCCGTAATGAGCTCTGGATACTCTCGGTATAAAAGCAGGGATTCAGCTTTATCTTTCTGGGATCCTTAAGTTAGATTAGCTGGAATTACTGGG
The DNA here is from genome assembly GCA_013389985.1 of Dryoscopus gambensis. NCBI lineage: Eukaryota > Metazoa > Chordata > Aves > Passeriformes > Malaconotidae > Dryoscopus > Dryoscopus gambensis. The sequence goes on along the minus strand of WEIT01035945.1, from coordinate 132,278 downwards.
ATAAGAAAAATCTTTTCTCAAATCCTGGAAATAAATGACATTTGCCAGATCTAATGTAATCCCTTTATGCTTAACCTGAAGACATGGCAGCTGCCTGTGTGACTCCCAAATCAGGTACTGCTGATTTCTAAGTGCACATAGTCCACAGAGAAATTTTGCAAGCCAGCACATTAAATGCACTGGCAGACCTAAGGAGTGTGTTTTGGCTTAAAGAATGGCACCAGGCTTTTGTTGGGGATTGACCTACCTGGCAAGGTGTCCAAAATGAGTGCGATGAAAGCACTATTCTGAAAAGGGGAAATAATGAGGTAATTTCTTAGGGCATGGATTTCAAAAAGCGATTAAAACTCCTCCGGGTTTCAGAGGCAGGTATGTGCTGCTGTAATGGAAATGATAACACCATTCCTGGTCTGAGTATGATGTCTGACATGTATGCACACTTTCATTAACTTCTTATTCTTTTTTTTTCAGTCTTCCAGACGTGTTTGCCATGTGACTCTGCTCATTTTTTCTCTTCTTAAATATTAACCAGAACAAGCAATTTAATGGTGGTGTGCACTAGTTAATGGGAATTACCGAAATTTAAATCCCCTGTGTTGGAATACTGCAAGTTTTGACTCATTTAATCCCCCTCTCCTTAGCCCACATCTACTATTTCCCTTTGCGCAGGCTAGTAGGAATACAGCCTTTAAGTCTCAAGGGGTTTTTATCAGTTTTCTTATCACTTGCATTCAGCTGCCTCTGGTGGGACTGTTAGAAAAACACAGGTGTAGACCTTCAAAGGACTGGGAGGAGACAAAGGGATAGAAAAACAGGATGCAGGAGGAGGAGGACAGCTCTTAAAAGGGGAAAGTGGGATGGAGAAAAATAGTGTGTGAAAGGAGAAAAAAAAAGCAAAAGGGAAGGGTAGGAAAAAAAGCCTGAAAACAGCAAAAAGAAAAGAAGGAAGGAGAGGAAAGGAGAAAAAAACCCAACCGGATCATCTGATATGAAGGACTGTACTGTGTTAATTAAAATTAGTACATGGTCCAGCTAGGTGCCTTTTCTCTTAACATGACAGAGCACAACCCATTTTGCAAAGGCTTATTTGGCTAAGTGTCTCATTTGACCTTTACAGGACTACTTGGAGGAGGAATTCTCTCGAGAAGACCAGAGTTAGCAGTAGCAGGGTCAGTTTGCTGGGTGTTTCAAGCCCACAGACCGGACACTGGAAGCTGAACTGCATCACACCGTGCTCTGTATCACCTTCTGCAGAGAACGGTGATACATACTGTAAATACTGCAATTTTGGAGGGACTACAAAAGTAGTCCCCGTTTCTCTAGACAGATGAAGAAGATTTTAAAGCAGTCAGTGTTTGTGAACACTGGATTGCTTATAAGGCACTTTGCTGATTTTTTCCTTAATGATCCCTGTTTATATAGTCATATCGAGACTGAAATTATTATGGACAACTGCATGAAACTTCTTTGCACAAAGGTACACAATAGCTGTTGTACAAGGTAGTAACTTAAAATGCACATTTCTCTGCACTAAGCATTAGCCAGTCATCCTTCTTAAGCAGACGAATGGGTCATGTTTTGGTGAAAGGTATATTTCATTTGTCCCATTGTAGTGCTCTTCTGTATTTCCACAGGGAATGCTACCTTTCTTTAATTATGGGAGCCCCATATTGTCACTGCTATTTGCATTTACACATAAGTGTTACCTATTTTACTTCTGAAAACAAGCTGGCAGAAAGATAATTATTCCTGCGCAATTTGTGGCTTTTTTTTTTCTTTCAACATAGGAAAGCACATAGTAGGGCTTATAAAACTCTCTTGATTTGTTGTAGGCAATCAGACTTTTGATGGTGCACTTGACTATTAGAACAAATGACTTCTTTACCATAAGCTCCTTTCCAAATAACGAATGTAATGTTAGTGGGCTTAGTGAAGCAGTGGGTTATATTACAGTGACTGCAAAGCATGGAAACCTACTGTGTCTTTCTGTCATAAAAAGGCCCTGCCTGTGCTGTAGATCCTGTGAAGAATTTGTAGAGATACTTGAAAGGATAAAACACTGTATAAATTCCTAAAGTTCAAAGAGAAAATACCACTCAGGATAAAAAAGGGAGCTTAGCCCAGCAGCAGCTTAACCATATATGACAGTTCTAGTGCTAAGTCCTGCACCATCAATGCAAATGCTTCTGGAGTTCACCAAGTAGCCAAATGGAAAGACCAGAAGAAAGGCTTTGAGGATACTGACCTGGGGAGAGGGGCAGAAAGAAAAGGCATGTGCTTCCCAATAAATGACTCTTATTCTCTGGGCAGGGTGTGAACAGGGAAGGTTTAAGACATGCACAGCATTTGTGTTGCATTTCCTGTGAAAATTACTTTTAAAGGCATTAATATGTGTTTGTCTGTATTTCTGTGCAAGTGTTATGCCATAAATAAAATTGGGAACCATGAAAGTTGGGCATCTTGTTAGAATGACATAGGGATAGGTTACACCAGGCCTAAACAGTGCTTTTGAGTGCTGAGAGTTAAAAACATCATTAACTATGCCCTCCTTTGCTTGCCGTATAATGACATGAACATTGGATCAAAGCTGATCACATTTAGGCCTTGAGGGTAATAAAAAATGCAGTAAAAAGGCTGGTTTAGAGGTCACACTACTTCTAGATACTTCTATTTGTCCTTCAGTTGCCTCTATACATGTCCTGGGCCTGACTGTTTTCTTCTCTTGCCAGCTCCACACAGAAACATCCCATAGTACAGTCATGCCTCATGCTGGCCTCCCTCCTTCTCTCTGCACCACAGAGCTGCTCTTGTCCTCTACAAGCCCAAGGATCCTTTCCTGTTCTGCCAGTGGCACCTGGATTTAAGCTGCTCTGTCTTAACCACTGCTGCACATTGACTGTGGCTGGCCTATGAACATGCAAATCATCTCAGTAATTAATTGCACTGGTTGTCACACAGAACGGCACAAACCCTGGTGGCTTTGGCAGGTTGCTGTTGCCGTAGACGTGCAGGGACAGCTTGTATGAGTGTCCGAGGAAAGGAATGACACAACAGCATTTTTGCAGCTGGTATCAGATGCTGTTTCAGATTTTTTACCCAGAGCTCCCAGTCATGTTTCAAGTAGTCAGAACCTTTGGAAGGGAGGAAGTGATGTTGTTATCTGGAAGACCTTAATGTTAAATAAAAAGAAATGGACACATTTCACTCTTAAGTGCAGTCCTAGGAAAGTAGGCGTGAGGTTGCAGTCCCTGCTGTGAGATGGGCATGCTTGTTACAGGCCATATTGTGGCTTTCTGGCCCTTGCTGATGACCATGGGGCTGGAAATGGTTCATATTGCTTTTGTTTATTCTTAGGAAAAGGAAGAAAGATGGAGCTGCATCTCTGTTCTGAAGCTAAAGTATAGGCTAAAGGTATTCTTTTTTCCCCATGGATTTGGGGTTTTTTAAGAGGCTGCAGTAGTGTATTCCAAGCAGTCACAGGAGCTTTAATGACAGCTGTTTTGCTTGAAAGCCTGTATCTGTCAGTGTCTAACATGGTTTGATTTAATCCTTTGGATTTCCTCATGTTTAAAAAAGCGGCAGAGTCTTCTCTGCCTACCAAAACACATTTAACAGTTGAAATTTTAGCAGTGAATATTTCTAAAACCTGCCATTTTGCACATACTCTGTTTGATGATCTTACTGCTTATGTATTTTTAATACATGTCTCACCTTAATCTGAACATCCAGTTAAGGACATGGCTGAAGAAAATAGAGGAGTTTGGACAAAAAGGAAACAGAAATAAAATAATACTAGCAGAAACCTTATTAGTCCCATATGTCTATGCCATTTGCTGCTCAAAACCAAGGAAAAAGATTTAAAAGCAAAGTTGTCTTTCAGAGCAACCCTTATGCCTATGAGTCAATGTCATCTTACTACTCAGGTGTTGAGAAAGTTTGTCCTTGAAACCCAGATTTCCCTTACATACATTGATGTGTTTTTCAAGCCCTTAAAATTACATGAGGGAAGGAGGGCTGAAAACTGCTGCCAGAGCTACAAATGGCCATGGTTATCCCATGAACCTTTGATTCCATGAGCTCTAGTGCTGCAGATGGGAAGTGTGGGGCTGCAGGCAGGTAGTCAGCACCACTGGGATGGTTGCCACTTTGGCCAGGTGGGGAAATGCAGGTGTGCCACTGAGGGCAGGATGCAGATGTTTTCATTCCTTTGACATCAGCAGCTGGGCTGTTGCTCACCTCCCTNCTTCCCCCCCCCCCCCCCCAAAATGCTGCACATTGTCTGAAGCAGCAATACCTGAGAGGGGACGTATCAACTGGCGCGGTGGGTCCTGTGGCTGCCTCACTCAGAATGCAGAGGAGAGTGGGGATCCCTTTAGCACTCCTGAGCTGGATATTCGGAAACCAGCCAGGGCACGTGAATTAACTGCTGTTTTTTCCAGGGGATTCTCTATGGCCTCTGCTTAACACAGAGAAAAAGCAATGCTGTCCCATTGGTATTACAATTTACATCCCAATTTGTTGAAACCAACATGCCAAGCTACAAAGAAACTTGTTTCATCAGATCTAGTTATCCATGCTGCTATATTATCAGCATCTAGCTGGATGGCTCTCAAGGGGCTTTGGGAGGAGGGGGAAAGGGTGTTTGGTTTTTCATGGTGATATTCTTCCTTTCCTTGCTTTTCTTTGTTTTAACTTCTTTCTCCTGAAATCACAGCAAAGCTTGCATGTTGTTGTAGTTAGCTCTTCATGCATCTATTTCCATTTAAGGGGTGCAAGATACTGGGCCAATCTACATTTTTATAGTGGTCTTCAAACACAGTAATCAAAAACAATGTGTTGCTTTGTTTGCAAAACCCAAGCCAAAAGGTTATCACTTCCTTGTCCCTGACAGCCTCACAGCAGTGGAACTTCCTGGGCCTCTTGCTTGGCTTGGCTGCTTGGTTAAGTCCAAAGAATCCCTTGTTGACAAGGGGTTAAAAATGCATTAAGAATATATTTGCTCTTTATGCTTTACCTCAAATTGAATTATACTTTTATTTGGAAAGAGCACATCAGCGATCGGAACATAATTTAGAAAAAGTTATTAAATGGTGTTAAAGTGTTTAAATTGAAGCTCCAGCATACACTCATACACAGTCCTTGAATTATCAAAACATTTGTTAGTGTTTGTTATGTGAGCAGTGTGGCTGGAAGCTCAGACCTTGAAAAGGCCTTCACTATTTTTTTCACAGCTTACTTTTCACAGTTTATTCCTTTTGTTTCCTTTTATTTTTGTTTTTAAAGAAGACAATCCTCCCCTACCTCACAAGAGCCGAGTGTTTGATGTGACTTTGTTTTGGAAAGTGGTAACACCCACTTGCATACTATTCGTGAATTGTCAATGTCATTAGACATTACGGTGTTTAGCTGGATTTTGAAATACAAGGTTTTGCTCTGTGTTGTCTGTGCATCTGTATTAACAGTTTTCTTAACTGTTGTGTTTTTTTACTTTGCAAGTATTCCTAGCAGAAACTCCCACAGCAGTTCCTTCTAAAACTTCAGCATTTGCAACTGTACTCTTACCACTGGGGTTTTTAATATTCTATTTTTAATCCTCCCTTTTAAAAAGAAACTACATGGAACAGTTATCAAGAAATGTAGCAAAAAAACTACCCTAGCTCCTAAGCATTTTAAGCAAAATACAAAGCAGTACAGCTAATCTGTGCCTTCTCATACAAAAGGAGAGTGTAGCACACAATCTAGGCAGTAGATCCTTAGCTCCAGAAATTCATACAGCTCCAGTACAGTCACTCTTGAGGGAATCAGCAATGACTGTTCCTTTTGTGTTTCCTGTGAAGCATCAAGTGCATACACTGGGGCAGGATCAAACTACACCTGCACCAGAGAAGGGAAACAAGTGTCTGAATGTATACAAACATGCAGGTCTGCAAAGGTGAGGTGATAGGATTTCTTAGCATACTGGGGAGAGTTGGTGAGGGAGGAGCCAGTGGTAATGCAAAAAAAAAAAAAAAAAAAGGAATGAACAGCAGGCTTTTGGAACTATTTGTAGAGTTCATCACAAAAGCACAACAGCAAAGAGTGAGTGAGTCAACATCCTAGGAGCATGGATTGCTGTGGTCAGAGTCCCTTTCAAATGGTGTGGAGTCCATGCCTGCATTAATCCCAGAGAGACTTGTTGCAGTAGGAGGGGATATTCTGAACACCAAGAGTTGTTCTTTTCAGTGACCTGACTGAAGATGAAAACATTTCCCATTTGTAACTGGAGTATATTAAGTCAGCCCGTAAGTCAGCCAGTGCCTCACTGTGGGGCTTTAAGTTCCAAAGAGGTGGGAGTTCATCCATTGTTTTATTTACAGCCATATAAATTTGTCTTCCACAGTATTTAATTGTTGCATTCCCAGATAACACTGGTCACTGCTAAAAGTAATGATTTGGTTTTGTCAGATTTAAGTGTATTTAATAACATTGTCAAATAACAAATGTTTCTGTTTCTGTCAGTATACCTACTTTTTAACTTTTGCAGAACAAGTAGGAAAAAATGGTATCATGAAAACTTTGGGAGCTGATATTAGACCTCACTTACTGTGGGAATTGCTGTGTGCAGTCCCAGGTGGTTTAGCATGACTGAGCTGCCAAGTTAGCACCTAGATGCAGAGGGAAGGCTTCAAGGCCGAATGATAAGAAGTTATGTCCTTCCACGTTTTGTACACTTATTTCATCTTTTATTTTCCTATTTGAGCATTTCAGATGATCAAAAACAACTAGCAAACATTTTTTCTTGTTTTTTTTAAGTAGTCTTAAACTGACAAGAAAATCCTGAGACCAAAGGATAGTATTTTTCAGAAGGTTGCAAATGTCTGAAAGTAGAGATGCAGAATATAGTTACCTCAGCCATGATTTTATTGCCATAATAAGATTTTTTAGCTTTGCTGCGTACACCAGGACTTCAAGATTATGTTAGCTTATGCTGAGCTAAATTCAGATACGGGATTTGGTTGTGAAATGTACAAGGAGAGGTCTGTGTCTGCGAAAAGTCTCTACAATCCCCTTTCCATGAGAGGATATTAGTGGTGTTGAAAGGAATCCATTGCACAGTGCTTCCATGCAATCCCAGCTGAATTAATTGTGACCTTGCTTTTCACACTCCTGCAAGGCTCCTGAGGAGCCAGGGGTAACTCCACTGGGCTTCTTCCAGATGGCAGTGTTCTTTCCCTGCGGGTATTTTGGTGTTGTTGAAGCTTGTGTTGACCAGAAGTCAGCACGAGCACATGTCAGTGAGCAATGCTGTCATCTGCTTTGTGCCGTTCTGCGCAATGCCCTCCATGTGCACGGACTGCAGGAGAGGCACCTCCTGAGCCTGGAGAGCCCCTGCGGGAGAGGCACCTCCTGAGCCTGGACATCCTCTGTAGGAGAGGCACCTCCTGAGCTTGCACAGCCCATACCAAAGGTCACCCACCCATACACTGCGTGCTCCTGAGCAAACCCTTGTGCTTCCCCTCAGTAGGAGCATCCACAATGGCTGGAGCTTAACTACTATCATTTGGTGATTCATTTGCAGTGCTTATTTTCTAAAAATTGCATAGCCTGTTCTCAAAAGGAAGGCGAAGAAAAAAGCAGCTGTTATGAAAAGAGAGGAAGAAAAACTCACACATACAAAACACAGAGCTTTAAAGAACCAAACCCACATTGTTAGGGGAGGGGGGAAAAACCCAAAATTTGCCATGTCTTATCTTTGAAAAAGATCAGAAATAGATTTTTGAGGTAGTATTCATATTTTAGACAATTAACAGTGATACCGGTGAGTCTAATAATATACGGATTTAAAATCAGTTCGGACTTGCATTTCTTACTTTTGTGGGTTTTCACAGAGAATAAACCTGGACGTTTTTCCCTCTTGTAAAAAGATGTGATTTAATATTCAGTACTAGTGAATTTTAGACATGTGATACTGATACTGAAATAAACCACTACTTTGTAAGTGGTCTAAGAAGCATCAGAACAGACCAGTCCAGATTTTATTCTGTTCTGTCACTGAATACAAAGAGAAGCTTCATTGTGCCTCTCTTTATTCTAGCACAGCTTATATAGAATTTGACTAAAAAAGCAGAAAATTGACATGACTGAAAAAAGAAAGAAGAAGTTAATCTTCAGTGCTACAGAATGTTTTGCAAAAAGCTTTTGCTTTCTGCATAAACAACTGATCAGCAAAACTGTAGCCAAACCCAAAAGTTCCCATTCAGATATTTTAAAATGTTTTATTTAAAAATTCATGATCAACAGATTTTAATGTTGCCAAATTCATTGTTTTCTTTACCTCAATCTGAACTTTTTTTTTTTTTCCTTCCTGAGCTACTGCAGCACTTCATCCTTTCTGCCCTGTCTCCTACTGTGTCAGGTTTCCCAGGCTGAAGATACTTTTTTCTTGGCATGTCATCATTATGCAGCTTCTGTGCCCGGTGGGGAGGTTGTATTTTGCTGTCCAAAAGCAGCTCCATAGTCCAGTCTACAAGACACCAAAATTAGAAATCCGCTGAGGTCCTCCAGCAGCCCAGAGAGACACAGCTTATCCCAAAACAAAAACACTCAGTCTGTTTTGAAAGTGATGCATTTTCTCTGCATGAATTAAACTTGGCTTTTAATGAAGTACTTCATTTGATTTTGCTGATGGAAGATTTCAGTTTTCAGCTCAAGTTCAAGCACTTCTGTGCTAAAATTCTTGCTGTTTGGTTTTGTTCTCCTGACCAAGTCTCTTCCAAGACTCTTTTAGTCTTTGTTTGCATGGGTTGTAACTGGGAAATGCCCTTGTTGTGAAGGCTTCTCTTCTTCTGAGATGCATTCCCTGTTCTTACAAGCAGGGAACTATGGAAGCAGTATTTTTTCTCAAAGTGGAAGAAACATGTCAAGGTCAGATGATAAATTTCCCTGCAGACTAATACACAGATTTATGTTGAAGGTCCTGACCAACTTGAAGCCCAGTGAAACAAAAATTCCTGCCTCTGTGTGTGTATTTAAGGAATAAGCCACAGATGAGTCATGAATGCAGCATTACTAATGACCCTACCCACACCACAGCTGCTGAACCTTTCTGCAAGGCAGGATGAGCTGCAGACCTCCCCCAGATGCCAAGAACACCTCATCAGTACTCTCTGGGTTGCATGGTCTCTGACAGGCTTTCAAGCCTGGCCCCCACCTTCTAGCTGAGGAGACTGTGTAGAATCCCAGAAAAAAAATCTGTTCCCTGCCCCATGCATGATGTGACCCACCCACGTCCTTTCCTTGGCCTCACTTCCTGGGTGATGAAATCTCCCAATCCTCCAGTAATCCTTGTAGCACTGAATTTACCTTGAAGTCATGAAGCTGCAGCAGAGAATCGCTGAATGAGTGAGTGAATGCATGCAAATGCTTGTGAACAGGAGAGAATGTCGTCATTTGTGCAATCTTAATATTCTGCCTGTATGTCTATTAGCATTTTCTTTGATGGGCTGGCTTTCCTTTGACATACTTTTTAAAATGACCTTTGTAAAGGCATTTCATGAAAGTAAGGTAGGCGTAGTTCAATGTTGTTTTAGAATAGGCTAAAATCCTTTTGTGCTTCTTCTCGTTAAACAAGCAATTTTTCTTCCAGAGCAACACAAAATGCAAGTTGAAAGTAGGATGAGAGCAATTACGATCCAAGAAGGGGTGTGTATAACGTTAGGATTAAACAAAGCTGAAAAGCAAAATTTCAGCTGAAGAAGAAAAGACTGATAAATACATTGAAAGCTTTTGATGGCTGCAAAGTATGTAGAAGGGCAGCTCATTTAATTTTGCCTTTTGTTTTAACTGTCAGTTTACTGCAACTGAAGGTTTTGATTTCATTCTAAAGAAAAATTTGGGGATTGGTGTTTCTTCTGCCCCCGAATGTGATCGGCAAAATAACTTTGAAAGGTTTGCCACATGCATGTGATTTCTCTCTGTTTTCATTAAATCTAGATTTAATAGATTTTTCTTTTTTAAATGAGATCTGTCATTCTTTTTTCTCCTTTCGATTTTGCTTTTCTGGGTGGCTACTGTTGTGTCTTTTTTTGGGCTATTGCCAGCCCTTTTATTAAAAACAAACCATTTTCATAAGAATCTTGCCACTTCCCATTTGGAAACCTGTACATGGGTGCTGCCGCCTTTTTAAGCCCTGTGCTGTCTCACAGTGGTGCTGGGAGAAGAGTTTGCTGTGGGATTTCTCCCAGTCTCCCACTGCTAGAAGCTGCTCCTCTCTCTTAATGGGAGGTACATGAAGCTTTTGGAGAGTTGCTTCTCAGTGGTTCTTTAGATGCTTGACCTGACAGGTGCTTCTTGGAGCTGCTCAATCTGCTACTGCATACTTCCAAAAGTGGCGGGGGGGGGAATTGACGCAACTCAATTGTTTGGATGAAATGGTGCTTCATTGCCTTGCTGCCACGTAAATAAAACAGTTTTGGTGAGAGTTTTAGTGGTGAATTGGAAATATGAACTCAGAAACTTTGGGCGTCAGCCTCTTGCTGGCTTTTCCACAAGGGAGATGGAGTTCTGAAGCCCTGTTGCAACACTACCAACCTTCAGAATAGTGGCGCTTTTTTGAGCCANAATTAGATCGGGCACCAGACAAGCTCATCTGAAACATTTCAATACTGCTATACCATAGACCTGATTGATGTCTAGGGCTTAATAAAATAATTTTTACCACTTAGGAGTAGGAGTTTGGATTAGAGTTGCTTATGCAGTAGTATCCCTTAGTCTGAATTAATTGATTCTAGAAAGTGCAAGTCAAGTGCACAAATCTACTTTATGAGCAAAGATAATGAATTTTCAGTTGGGGTGCTGGAGATACGAGCCAGTTTACATCAGCATATGTTTATTAGTGTTTTTTATACTCTTGTTGAAAATCATTGTGTGATTTTATTTCTTTCTCTTCTAGCTTATGTATTGTAAAATGGGAGTCATGATGGTTTTCAAGCAGCATTGGTTGTTCACTGAGCATCCAAAATCAGAAAGTAATAATCGTATTTTAGAAGGCAAGTGAAAAATCACTGCTAGCTCTTCCTTGTGAGTTATGTTGAGAATGGGATGGTTTGCATTGAAGAGAGTTATGATGTGTGTTTGAAAGTTTTATTCAAGAAAGAAAAGCTGAAAACAGGTTCAGTCAGCTGGTGTGCTGGGTTTCATTATGCCTTTATCTTCTGCTCCCGCAGCAGGAGGAAGTACTTCTAATTGATCATGTTTTTCAATATTTCACAAAATATAAATCTGCTGTGACTTCCAGACTTTGCTGAGGATGGATTAGGAGTGAAGGAACAAGAAGAGTTGCCATGCATGGTGGGAATAGTGTGGAAGAGTTTAATGCAAACTTGACCCATATCATTACCAATCTATCAGTATTCACAAACACGAATTAAAAATATAGCAGATGCATTGACAGGTATCCTAGTAGAGGCTTTCAATTTTCAAAGAAGTTTTTTTAATTCCTTTTGGAAATACTTTCAAGAATTGATAGTTATCATTGTCCTTTCAGCTATAATTACTTGCAATAATTAGAGTTGTGGGCATATATATTCAAGAACAGAGGTGAGTAGGACAAGCAATCTATGGCAGCAATAACTTTATGCAAAGAGCTGTGCTGTCCTACACAATGGAGTTTCTTGGTGTAGGCAGTTCAGTGCTTGTGTCTATCCTCACTGGCTCAAATCCTGGAATAAACACCTTGATCTTCTTTTGGGGCAGATAAAGTGGAGCTGAGAAATGTTTTTTCTGAGACCTTTCAGATGAAAATCTAATACTAAATTGTTTCTGCTGCGCTTCATTAGAGGTGCTTGCAACTGGATTGCTATTGATTGCTTTTTGAATGTGATTCTGCATTTTAAAATGTTGCAAGAGAAAAATGACAGTGATAGATGTGTTCCTTAATATCCCTCTGTCAGATGTGACGGAAACTGCAGTTCATCAATGGCCGGTTAGTGGCAGAAAAGCCAATGCCTATTCGCAACCCGAAGGCTCTGATCCTACAACCACTTGAGAGTTGTGTGTCCTTATTCATGTAAGCAACTGCACTGAACATCTGGGATTACTCACATCGATAAAACAATGTGAGTCTGAGTGATCCTGGAATCAGTACCTTGGAAGCTGTTAATGCAGGAAAAAGCTATGATCAGATAATCAGTGTCAGAAATGTAAGTATGAGAAGGGTATCAGTGCTTCTGACACT
>WEIT01035945.1:10366-116914 GCA_013389985.1 Dryoscopus gambensis | reverse complement strand
GGAAACCAGAAGAATCAAATAAAAAGCCTATGTTTCATTCTTTCTCTCAATGTCTATCAGGAAATATCGAACCCATACTCAGCAGATCAAATGTTTGTCTTAAATATGCCTTCAAATAGAGAATTAATTGAACTCAAGTAAAACATGTGTGACCTGAGACCAAAAATTCTTACCTCTGGTTACATGTAAAACACTTTATGAACATGAGTTCATAAAGTAGCTCCAGTAGCTTTTAGCTAAGGACATTCTGTCCCAGCAAAATGAGTGTGCCTGCAATAATGAAACTGGCATTGCTTTTGTTTGGGGGACAGGGGGTGGTGAGTAAAGCATGCTGTATGAAGTCTCTGTAGAATTTAGGCAGATGGTCTAATAATGTGTATTTATGGTTTATGGTATATGAAGAATTGGATCCTCCAACCATAACCAACAAGTACCCTGTGAGAGCTAGCAGTTTGCATTACCATCTGTATATAGAAACTCCAGTTTCTATACAAGCCACCACTGCACTTGTATGATTCATAGCTGTTAGAAAGAAAGACTTAGTCACCTACTTCATTCCCCTTCCTGTATGGAATTATTCTTTATTGTGCTGTGCATTTGCTACTTTTTTGTCAGTCTATTTTTAAATTATTGAAGTAATGGCGCTCCCACTGCTTCCCTCAGGAAAATGTTCTGGAGCATTAACAGATCTGCCGTTAAGAAAGATACTAATTTCCTGATATTATTTTTTCTTTTATTAACTTCATTTCGTTGCTCTAACTACTGTCTTCTGTGCATTTTCCCATGTTCTCACTTTGAAACTTAAGCCCTGCACCCTGCAAACGTTTCTTGTTTATTTTCAGCTACTATACACGTATATGAAAAAGTAAAACAACCTATACAGGCCTGTGTTTAGTAGGAATAAGGCAATAAAACTGCTAAAACTGGTTCACTTTAGAGCAACACGTCTTTGTAAGAGCTCCAAAAGTAATTACAAACAACAGCTAAAAGCTTCATGTGAGCTGAAAGTTGATTTCCTAAGCCACTTCGTAAAAATGATGGTTGCACTTACCTGAATTAAGTCGACAGAGTTAAAGTAAAACCTTGTGTACACATCGATTTTGATTTGAGTTTTCTAGTTTATCCAGAGGATTGGTAGGATACTGCGGACAGTTGAAGAATTTTCAGTAATTTTCCCAATGGAACTTCCAGTCCCGTGTGAGCTTCCCCAAGCTGTTCCAGCACAAACTTTAAACCAAAGACAGTGTTGGCTTTTGCTGCCTTGCAATTCTGCCCTGAAATGGATGGAGAGCACTTGCTACTCATCATGAGCATGTGGTACAAGCTGGTGGTTTAAGGTATGCTTTTCTGCTTTGCATTCAGATGATCATTGTTACCTGAGATAAGAGACAGTAGCTTAGCTCAGGTTGTAATCAGAACAGACACTCATTCACCTGACTATACTTTAAACCTATTTTCAGTGGGTATCAGTTAATTGAAACAAGTAATTCTTACGTGGAAATAACTCACAACAGGTTTGTGTTGCTGGATTCTGCATTCAGGAGTAAAATCTGGCTTAAAAGTGCAGCTTTACAGTACCTTGCTCTAAGTACACATACTTAAGAGCAAGTCTTGTATCCACCCTTCTGCTGTGAAATTTGCCATCATTAATTTCCTTGCCAACTTCAGATCACGTGAACAGCTTTCAGAAAGCTTGCATGCTTCCAGCATCCATCTCTTTTCAGTCTCCCTTGGATGTGGACTGTGTTGCACTGACCTTGTCCTAACTGCGAGACTTCTTTCTGCTGAGCTCCTTATATAATTCCAGTTTGCAACTCCATCTTCTGCTTGGGACAAAGTTTCAGCCATGATATCTTACCCTGGATGCCAGCTGGTGTAGCGGATATAGAGAGCTTGTTCTGAAATTTTTAGAGTTTGTCTGTTTTGTTAAGGATCTGTCATTCTTTCGTAGAAGTGACAATGTATTATGTGATAGTATTTCCCTAGGAAATACTTACAGTAGAACTCAAGGATTTTGAAAAGGAAATGTTTTATGAGGCTAAATGAGGGCAAGAGCATAAATAGAACTTGATTTTACAGAACAGGTTCTGCAGTCGTGACTATGGAAAATGAAAAAAATACCTACAATGCAGAGAGTAGGGGCAAACACGGCTCTGCTCTTTGCTCAACAGCATGTCTCACTTCTTGAAGTATTTGCATCTCAAATGGCCATCTTATCAGGCCTTTGAAGTCAGTGAGACGACTGCAAGAGACATCTCCTGTTGTTTTGGTGTATTCAGTGTTCCTTCTCTAAATATCCAGGGACGACATGAGGGCAACAAGACGTTAATATAAACTGGCCATCTTAACTTCTGTCTTTGCCAGGTTACTTGCAGGTAATGGAAGGGAGACGCTGCCTTCTGAGATAATAAATCCTAGTATACTCTCTTAGTTCCTTTTCAAGAGCCAGTGTGCCATTTTATTCTGTAAAATGGAGTAAAATGACAGTCAAAACCAAATCAGTCTTTTGGAGTTTGCCCCAATATTTGCTCAAATTGGCATTGCTGAGGTTACTAGGTGAATATATTATGAGAACTGCAGTCAAATGTTGAGTGTTTGAACAGGTTTTTCCATAGCTCAGCTGCTCAGGCTGTCTTTACCTACTATATGATCCTATTGCCACTGAGTGATGAATCTGTTCCTTTTGTTAACTCAAGCTGGTTTTTAGAAGGCAGTTGTTCTTTTTAAATTTTAATTGAATCCGCAGACTTTATCTGATAAAGCTGACTGCAAAATGCATGAACCAGCGTTGGGATTATTTTATGTAGTATAACTGACCATGCATAAAATTCATATAGTAAATTAAGCACTGAAAAATTAGTCTTTTGTCTCCTTTATTCTCAGGGAAGTCTAGGTGAGCAGAACATATGGAAATTCCCTATATTTAGCAATCTTAACAGGATCCATAAATGTAAAAATACTAACTGGGTGTTTTGGGAGTATTTAGTTCTAACTTAATGTTGTCTCAGATCTGTAGGCTTCTTGCCAAGAGATAGGTCCAGATTGAAATACCTAAAAGGAAGTAGTGGCTCTGCATGAAAAGCAAATATTAGTACAGAGAAAGTAAGTTTTCTGACGCAGTGTAATAGATAGGTTTGTTGAGATGAATGTCACTTTTGGGATTGTCTCAGCTGAGGCAAGAAGCAGGAGCTGGCTTTGCAAATCAAAATGGAAGCCTTACTGTAAAAAGTAACACAGCAGAGAGTAGGCTGGAATACTGCTCTACTCAGAGTCTGCATTCAACTTAAGTCGTACTATATACTGCCACATTGGTTGTGTATTGTGTGTCTTTTGCTATGCAGGTTTAATGATCTATAAAAAGCCTTTATATGAATTTGTCTTTGGATGCCTGCTCTAAAATGGTGACTTTGCATATTTATATGATGAACTCTACATTTATGTTGACAGATGAATAATTCAGTAGCTCTGAGAAAACAGTAAAAAGTCAACAAAAACAGCAGAAATGTCTGCAAGCCTGTCGACAGCTGAGATTTCTAACCAGGAGACATAGCTGTCGTGTTCTGATGTCATGTCTTGATCCTCAGATAGATCCTGTGGTGAAGTCAGGTAATAAAAATTTGTGACCTCAGAGCAGTAAGAAATTAAGATACAGGACAATTACATCATTGGAAGTATGAGGGAAGGGGTCAAATTGAGAAGAGCAGTTGTGAAGACATGTTTACCTACAATCTAAAATACAAAATAGTTCAGGAAAAAATTGCTTATAAAGTAATTTGCTTTCTTAGTTTGGCCCCAGAAAATTTCTTAAGATATTGTAGAATAGCTCAGTGGAACAATAAAAGCAATTGCCAACCTGGGTGTATAGAGAAAAAACAAGCCTTTTTTACAAAGGAAGAAATTAATTCTGTCACTTACTAATAAAGTGTCATATTTTCAGATAGAAAAAACAACTTCATTACCTATTCACTTCCTTTCTCTAAATTTCTATGAATTTAAAAACTGTTCTGAACTCTTACTAGGAAGTTGACATGCAAGTTCTTGAGAGTTGTGTGGCAAAGTATAGACTACAGATGCAGAGTTTGGGAAGCTACTTTAGTTTGACCATTTGGTTATTTTATGTGCAAACAGCCTTTACAATTAAGTGTATGCTGGTACTTCTGTCATGTCATAAATGCAATGACCCTCAACAAAAGAGGTTAATGGCTTTCATGTCCTGATGCTGTTTGTCCAGCAGAGATGTAAAACAGAGCACTAAAGGGTTGAATTTGTAGTGTTCTTTGACTTCTTCATATTATTTTTTTAATAAATGGCAGCTGAGAAAGTTTTAGGATACAGGATACAATAAATGTCTAATTGCCATCTTCATTATCTTTTAAGTGAAAAATATTTGTTTTCTAGTGAAAAGGACCTGGTTTAATCATATGAAAAGTATTTTCAGAAAAATTGAAGGGTAAATAAATACTTACTTCTGATGCAGAATTGTAGTAAGCCACATCAGAATTTTATTAAGAAATAACTTTAATGATTGTGTTATAAACTTAAACAGCAATAATGGACTTTCAAAATATGGGTCTGTGACTCTCATCACAGTATGGTAAAGGCTGTCATATAGGAAGATGTGGAGTGGGCTAAAGGGAATGCTCCTGGGACCTGGCAATTAACACATTCTGAGCACACAGCTTTCACAACAGTGCTTACTCTGCATGTGGCAGAAGCATTAGGAAAACTTGATTGTTTCACAGGGTTTTTTCTAGTAACAAAACTCACAGTTACAGAAGTTTAATTTATGTATGTATTAGATGGAAAAGCTCTAGGCATTTGTGCATAAAACTGTAGGAAGTACATTAAATGGTTTTCCTACCCATCGCATGAAATTTTCAGAGAGGGTCACCACTCCTGCATGACAAAATTTGTGCAGAGTAATACTTGAGCAGAGCACTGACCAAGGGCTAGAAGAGGTTTAACACTTTGGCTTGGCTCTTCCACTGCTCATTTCATGGTTGGAGTCAGCCGCCATTGAGGGAACGCTGTGCCGAGAACCTGTGGACTGCTGGGTCCCATGATCCAGCCCCTAGCCCGCTCCCAGATCTTCCTCTATGACAGTCTACTTGCAGATGGCAAACATCTCCTCCAAGTACTGTTTGAAAGGCTGCAGAGAAGTATCTCTGGGTAGCTCCTCTGTCCTTGATACTCCTTCGCACATTTGTTGTCTTCTGTGAAGCCAAGGGCTCTTGTGCTGGAGTTGTGAACCCAGGGGTGGATCTCTGTTTGCCCGTAAATCCAGTAATATTGATGGAAACAGCACAAGTACATTCCTTGTAGGACTTACTGAGTGTTCTTTGGAGAAAATCCTTAAATACCAGGGGCCAAATATATCCTTAAGTTAAAGTGTTAAATTTAAATAAGGCCAAACACTAAATTCCTATACAAGTTGTTTACTTTTAGCCCCAGTAACCTTCATCTTAGATCTGACAGTGGTTTAAGATCTGCAGATAAGTATTTTTGTGCATTTTGGAAATCCAGCAGTAAGCAGAGTGTCATGTATTTTAGGGAGCAAGTGAAGAGCTTTGTTAGCTGAGTATTACTTGCATAATGCAGACATCGTGAGTCTCTTGGTTTTTAAAGCTCAGATTATTGTTTGCAGTTTTCCATGGACCTGATTCATGCCCAGTGGTTTTGAAAAAATGTAGTTGTATCAAATGGATGACAGCAGTACAAGCCATGTCCTGCTATTTTGTTAGCCCCTCAGCATCCTGAGGTGCAGCCTTGCAACGTCTTGTAGGATAGGAAAGGAAAGGGCAGACTGTGGATATTGGTACCACTGTCTGCCCCTGGGAAAGTAAAAATTAAAAAATAGCAACTTGTATTAGGTTTACAGTAAAGCTCCTATAAATTGAGAAGCTTTCTCAGCAAAATGGACCCCCATGATGCTTGGCTGGCAGGTCTCTCTAGAAGAGCATCACCGTGGAAAAGGGCTGCCAGCAAGATGGAACAGGAAAGCAGATCATCAGCTCCTCCAACCAAATGGCCTGAGGACCAAGAGTACAGGCACAGGTTTTGGAACTTACCCCACAGTGACTTTCCTCTCAACAAACCTTTTCTCAGGGCAAAATGTGGTAGAAGGATCCCAAGCAGAGCTGCAGCCTCCCTCCCATTACAGGGTTTGCTGTAGGAGGGGAGGAGCAAGCCTGCAGCCATTACAGTTCTATTTTACTGTCCTGTTAAATGTGATGCCATACTGCCATTTTAATTTAATTCTTTTGTGAGAGTGTGGGTGATAAAACAAATTGTTTCTATGCTTCATTCACACACCCAATGGGAGAACAGTGCAAGGGAGCTGCAAACTGTTACCTGCATGAGGAACAGCAGCAAGAATTTCCAAATGCATGTGCCTGGAGTATGCTGAAAAGCTGTCATTTGCTGATGAATCCACTTTTCATCCCCATTTCTGGTTGTATCCAAGTATAATTTTTACAACAGTACCTTGCATCCTGAACTCTTTCAGGTTCATTTGTGCTGTCCTATGACTTTCATTGCAAACCAAAGAACACCTTACTATAAGGTGTGTATACACATGACCTTGTAAAAGGCTTTTTGCTGTTCCAGCAGAGGCAGGGGAGACCACAAGTGAGAGCAAAGATGCCCTATCAGGAACTAGAAAAAGAGACCAGGGGTTGGGCAAATTGTGCCCACAGCCATCCAGATAGAAAGCTAAAGGATTAAAGAGCCCCACAAGCAGAGAGCCAGAGAGCTCGAGTTGCAGGGCCACAGGGAATGATGAACAGTGTGAGAGAGATTTAATAAACCAAGCAGAGGATTGATGGATTTTATTTCCCTCCAGATTTTTGCATTGAGAGTAGAAGGCTGCCTGGGTAATGTGAGACTCTGCTCCAAGAAAAGGAGAATACAAACTACCAACATAAACGGTAGACTGTTGATGAACCTTCTGGTAGGTAGGCAGTGAAAGGAATTGTATATGCTTGCTGTGGATGCCTGGTACTCCAGACTGTGTGCAAGTGGTATCAGTGAGCCATGTGGGTGCATCCCCTTGGATGCTTCCTTTCTTACACTTCTGCTGTTCAAAAGGGGAAACTAGGCAAGAGATGGGTGATCTCTTAATGTAAATACACCTTTCCACATATTATACTGATGTTTGTTCAGATAGCTGCCTCATAATTAGTTCTTCCAGTTCTTGGTTTCCATATGTCTAAGAGAATGACAGTATATTCTCAGACTTACTTCTATTTATACTAATTAAATACTAGTAAACCTGTCTACCTGAAGAACAAATGATAAATCATTTTTTCCTCAGTTCTATGTTGGACTTCTCTATATTCCTAACTATTAAAGCTCCTTTATTTTTTATGTTCTTCTATCTT
This sequence comes from Dryoscopus gambensis, assembly GCA_013389985.1. Lineage (NCBI taxonomy): Eukaryota > Metazoa > Chordata > Aves > Passeriformes > Malaconotidae > Dryoscopus > Dryoscopus gambensis. Next base: position 109,535 of record WEIT01035945.1, on the reverse strand, counting down.
ACAAACAGTTATGTAAGTTTATAGTCCTGCATAATTTAGCAGTGCACTTCTTGCATTGAACTCAAAGAGAGGAAATCATGACAAATTATGTAGGAGGAGGATTTCCAGTTATTCAAGGCCTGAAGTGATGAAATTATATGGAGATTTATATTTTTATTAAGCAAAATCATGGTGTCTCCAGAACATCTCCATTGCATATGAGCTGGAGAAAAACTATTATCAAGATCATGTACCTGAATTTCTTTTAAAAAATGATTATACACTGTTGGAAAATAACATTTAGCACCATAGCTCTTACAAAGGGAAAACCTCCAGTAGCAAGATAATTCCTGGCAATGTGGAAGATCCCCAAAGTAGACTCTTTGGAGTCCAGTGCCAGTGTAGAGAAAAAAGGAAAATGTTTTTCAAGTAAAGAAAATGTCTGGGATATCATCCTTAATTTGGAGCAAGATAATTCCTGTTTCTGGGGGTGGTCATTATTTGTAAATGTGGTTAGTGGCTGCAGGCTGGGCCCTGTCCTTGCTGCACCACCCCTGCTGACCAGCTGACTTGTTTTCTGAAGGCAGAAGGTGTATCAGTCCATGGATTACGACCCAGGTTTTGCATTCAGCAAGCGGTGTACGCTGAATGTTTTGCCTTCCATTTTACAGTGTCCTGCCATTCCAACTGAGCAGGCAGAGGACTCCTTCCAGGGCTGCAGGCAAAGAGCTTGTGTGGTGGACAGTGGTCTATCTATTACCTACCTAGTGCAACTGCAAATAGAGTTGTTTTTTCTCCCAAGTATATGGATCAGTTCAGGGAGGGCTGCTATGTGGTCTGCCTTGCCGCAGAAAGTCAGGTAAAGCTAGCAAAGGAAGGAGCCATCAGGCACTGAGATAATAGAGGGTTATGTGCCCTACCTAGCTTGTGCCACCGAGGCTTCCAGCTGGCTCTGGCAAAGAGAGAGTAGTTTTGTGTGTAGCAACATGTCTGAAGGTGGAACACAGAGCAGGTTTTGTAGGTCTGACTGTAAGGTAGAACTTAAACAGTTTTATCTGCTCAGTTAGGTCTCTGAAGCAGTGATGTGGTCATAGAAATTTGGCAGAGGGGACTGTCATGCTAAGTGCCATGTGTCCTCATTTTCCTTCATGCTAAGGAGTTGTCAGGCTTTTGGAGAAGAGTTATATCTTATCCCACAAAGTTGTGTGGATGGTGCTGTAGAAATTAAGTATTTTTAATATACTGTAGCCAGGAAGAACTTGGGCATCCTCACCTGTTAGGGTTCCTAAATGGCTTTGAGAGAGAAACACGGTGTTGGTTTTGCCTTGGATAGGCAAACGTACAAAAGTACAAATTGGAAATGTGAGTAAATGTCTTTAAATAACAGGGTGCATTCTAATACCCCATTACATTCACATTTGCCTCCTTCATGCCTTTGTAGTCTTATTTCAGTCTCTCCCAGTAGCTCAGTTCCATTCCCAGAGGCCTGAAGTGAATAAATTCAAACATGCTCTATTTAGACTTCTACCCCATGGCCAGCACACACGATATGGCATTTCAGAGACTGAGGGAAGTGAGCCACATTTGCTCGTGGAAAAAAGGAAGAACTGCAGCAGTATAGTGACGTAAGGTTTACCCTGCAGGTTCACCTCGGGTTACAACCGGATCTAATTCAGCATGCTCTTGTCAGTACAGCTTAGTTCAGCTAAACCAAGAAAATACAGTTCAATTCTGCATACAGCTAACTCCCACATAAAGCATCAAAACATTTCCAATCTAATTTTTTATTGCAGCCTTTTTTTTTTCTCCCACTTCATTTGAAGAGCTGTTGGGCCTGAATAACATTGGTTTATTTATCTGTCTGGTACCAAATGAAAGTAATTTTATGAATTTGATTGAAGGACCATTTCAATGTAGACGGGAAAATCGCACATTTAAAGAAGATGTTCCTACACATCAGATGCTAATGAGGTCACCAAAGAGAACATTGTTGTTTGGGGCCTCTACTTGTCCCCTGAGTGCCTTTTCTCACTGGGAAAAGGTCCTGCCATGCAGTCTTAATCTAGCATGTCTTGAAATAGCTCTTTCAGCTAGTGAAGTGCTAAACTGCTTCTTTGTTTTCTTCTTAGTAGGCTGAGGAAAAAATGGCATAAATTTCACAGCAGTGAGGTTTTTTTATATCCGAAATAACTTTACAGTTTGACTCTTACATCTGTGTAGTTGCAAGTTTAATCAGCCAGAATACCCTGCAAATCCTAGAACTGCAAATGTGCCTGGTGCAGTGGCAGACCCGAAGTCAAGTTTGTGCTGAACACATCAAGCAGTTCAAAGTGAAATAAGTGTATCTTGACCCAGATCTAGAGCAAAGTGGTTTTATACACCAAACCAAGTAGAGTTGATGTATGCTTGCTGCCTTCATCTTCAAGTGCTGCTAGCTACTGGCAGTCAGAGCGAAAAATGGTTTAGAGCACAAAGCTTTATGGTGCACTCACAATGCTGTAATCTTTTTCCTTAAACAAGCGTTTCAGACAGAAATCTCTTGACTGAACTTTAGTGTTAACCAAATATTGGTGTGTTGGATCTGGTCCAGTACATTGTTCCTGACAGTGCTCAGGAACTGGCCAGCTGACAGTTATGGAATAATGTGACAAGATGGGGATTTTCTTAATCCTTGGGGATTCCCCTTAAGGGGGATGTCTTAATCCCTGACACTTAATCATTGTTTGTGTCAGGAAGTATAAATGTTTGTCTTCTATTGCTTAAAAAAAGCAAGGTTCATTAAGGATTATATTCTTTCTTTTTAAAACAGATGAGTTTCTAATGGGAACATGCAGGTATTCATTAACAGTCTAATGAATATTGGTTTTAATAGTCCTTTCTGGTCCAAATTCTATTATGCTGCAGACAGCTCCACAGGGTAAACTTGTATTTTAACTTTGAAAAGGTAGAACAGAATTTTCCTTAATCTCTTTTAAATTTGCCTGTCAGTTTTAAACTCGCTGTTAAACTTGCCTTTCATATCTCGTAATTATTTTATCTTCTGGCTTCAATGTACTCTTTTTCTTTCATTTTGAGAAAATAAATAAAAATGTTTAATTTCCCTTATTTTTTAGTATTTGTAATTTTTTATACGGCTATCTTGCATTTCTCTCTCATTTGACTCTTTTCCAAACAGAAATCAGTCTTTCTTCATACCACTGGTTTTCTGAGGCCCTGAGTGATTTATGTTCGTGGGGTCTGAACCCTTTCTGTGGCTGCTCTTTTTGCAGTGCTGGCTGCCTGTAAGCATTGCTGATGCCAGACTTACAGCTCTCTTTCTTTTTTGTTGTTTGCTTAGGTGGAGGGAGTTTCCACCCCCCTTGAATTTCGAGTGATTTGCTTGACATTGCCAGTGTCATCAGAAGTGGTATGAGCTGAGTTCAAACAGGTGGTACCGTCGGGCTGCTGTCACAGGGGATGAGATCATACATTCATTCTGTCTCCGTGATGGATTTGTCTAACTCTCTCCAACTCGAGCTGACTTTGATCCCATATAATGAAAAGCCTTAAAATAGAAAGTGGAAGGGAACAGAGAGGAGCTTTAATTATTTACTGGCTGGTTCGAATCCATACCTTTTGTAAAGAGACTTCTTTTGTTGTTTTTTGGTCTATTCAGTTTTCATTAAGCCAAATTTAAATCTTTTTGCTCAGCATTGGTTCAGATTCAGGAGCTGATTAAAGAGGCTTTTGAAGGAAGGTGCATTTTTCTTTCAACTCAAGTTATTTTTCCCATTCAGTAAATGGAATAAAAATGTTACTTGAACAGTTTTCAATATTCAGCTGCAGTAGTGCTAGGAGGTCAAAGGTCCTCAACATTTTAGTTGCTCTGAGCACCTAGAAACATGACACCCACCTTAAAACCACTGAAAGCTATGCAGACAAAGCAGATGAGAAGTGAGAGGGAGGAAGTAGATGTGTGATTTCCTAAACTGACAAAACAAACCTGTGGCATAGCTGAGACCTGGTCAGGTCTCTACCACTGCTAGTGTGGTGTTTAACAAGAAGCCCTGCCACATTCACCTCTAGGGTGATGCCTGAGCCCCATGGGCACAGTGTGGTTGTCTCCTGCCTGCATTTCAGAGTGGTATTCCCAGTTAAAAATGTGGGCCCTGCCACCCTGAGCATTTTGCTAGTGTATGTGTCTGCCCTTCTCTGGAAACAGCAGAGATGTCATCTCCCTTGTTGAGCAGGAGGAGTTAATGCAGGGGCATGAGTACAGCTCCTTTGTGAGCATGGCAGATTGTGCAGGAAGAGGCCAGGTGCCATCCCAAACCCATCTCCTTCTCTGGGGGCTGGATGGTGCCTCCTGAGGGCATGAGGGCGGAGGAGAGACTTTCGGTGCGCCACTTCCTTGCATCATTACGCTCAGAACAAGCAACCACCTTGCAGTTACCTCTGTAGTCTTAAGCAAAAAGCTTGCTTGATTTATTCTGGAAGCTGCTGTCTTCCTGGTGTGCATGTCTGTAAAATCTGCATGCTTGAGTTGAGGCTCAAGGAACCCCAGTGCCTATCAATATCACTGCATCCACAGCTGCCTCACAAGAATAGACAGTAACTTGAAAGATAGTGATGGTTCAGAGAAATGTCCTTGCTTTATCCTCATTCTCTGTGCCTGTGGATACATTAGCAGACTACTGTACATAGGGGAAAACATGCCTTTAATAGTTCTGTCTCAGCTGCTGTTAATTTGATTTCCCTCAGGTAGTCACTGTTGTCACAAAGTCCTGGAGCAAGACTTTTTGTAGCAAGAAGTACAAATAATTTACACTGGAATGTCTGAGGCTCTTGGATAAAACATGCGTTTCTCTGAATAAAGCAAAAAAACCCCCACAATTTCTTTTATTTGGGGATAAATATAATGAGTTCAGTGAGATGGAAGGAGGTGCTATAAAAAGGAGCAACTTTGTGGCATCTGACAGCAAGTAGGTTATGACCAGATCTGTGCTTGGTCTCTGTGCCACACACTTTGTATATTTGTGGCTGTTTATCATGAAACTTAACAGGACAATGTCAAAATAATCTGCAGTTATTACTGGCTTACTACAGATAAAATGTTTTTCAGTATCTCAGTTTTCCCTTGGAAGTTGTTTAGTTTGTATTTTCAGCTCCAGTCCAGCTTCTTCTCGCCATATAACTTAGGCAAGTTGGAATTAGATACATTGTGTCAGTCCTGAGGTCAAACTGCATTTGTTTGCATTTATGAAAATCTGGAGTACTGCCTTTGAAAAGAATGGGTTTCATTCTGTCCCAAATTGCCATGTCCCATTCTTTTGCTGGAGTCATTCATTTAAGGGTGGAATTTTTCAGCAGGGCTCACGACTGCTGCAGCATTCTAATACTACTATAGTATTGCATGGCTCATATAGCTTCTCAGAAACTAAAATTAAAGAATTTAGAGCAGAATTAGGTCATGAATTTGACTGAGTGCATTTGAAAACGCCATGCTAATTATTCATAACTTCAAAGTTACTGAATGGATTTCTTCCAAATTTGTCTATTTCATAGATTCCATTGACATTTAAATATAATTCATTTTATCACTGTGCTATATCATAAAGTCCGATTTCCCGTATTTTCATTAGCTGGTAGATGTTCTTTAATATAGAAGGAAATAATACTTCGGGCATGGAGAAAAAAACTGAATGCGGTCTCTCTGTTAACACTGCTGTTCTGGAACTCACTGATTAATTTTTTTAGTCTCATATTGCTATAACAAGGGTTTTTTTGTTTTGTTTTGTTTTGTTTTTTTCTGGTACAAGTTATGTAACTGAGATTCTCCAGAAGGTTTAAGAGGAGTTCAGGTCTGAATTTTCAAAGACCTAACCTTGCATTCTAGCCTTTCATCACCTTTTTTATTATGGAAAGTGTCCACTTTTCCTGAAGGTGCTGATTCTTCTCATCCTTCCTCCCTATTCTGATGAGTGGGCACCTTCTCAGAGAAAAAGTGCTTGAGAGACATTTCCTCCTTTGAAATGGTTTCTACTCTACCTTGGATTTCCATCAGTTAGTGCTAAGAGGAAAGTGTGGAGTAACCAAAATAGGGCTTTGAAGATTGCAGAAAGCACATTGTAATGTTTGAATGTCTGAAAATACATATCTTCCTTGGGGTACAAGTTTTCCCTGCGTTCAAATAAATGCTTTCATGAGAGCTGATAATGTCTTCCATAGGTGGTATCCAGTTCCGCCAAATTCTTAGCCCTCAGAAGTGTACAGGGTGGGATTATTGACTGCAGTTGTGTTCTTGGTTAGGAAAAAACCTTCTCTACAACAATCAGATTGTTAATTACCACATGATTAATTGACTTCATTACCATAAGCCACTTCTCCCCTTTTCTTTCTGCTTTTTGGTTTTTTCTCTCTTGGCTCCCTGTTGTTTACATGTGGCGTGGCACTGATGTGACTCGGGGTGGGGTGTTTTCCCCACTTTGATGGGAGGTGTTGCTGCCTGCGTTCCTAACGTGGGACTTGGCTGCTGCTCTGCAGCCAAGGGAGCTTTCTGGGCCTTTCTCTGGGGCCGATTTGGACACCCATCCATCTCATAAGATGAGATCATGATCTAAATCTATGTCACCAAGCGAGATGATCGTGCCAAGGATCAGCCAAGGAATAAAGCCAAGGAGAGGCTTTATTCCTCTGCATTGTTCCGGAAGCACAAGTGAAACCCCGACAGGGACAGAGCCAAAGAGATTTGCTACGCTGGACACACAAAGGTCCATGCCATGCCATCTCCTGAGTGTGGTGGTGGTTTCTGCCTCATCATCAGTGACTTTATCTCTTCCCCAGGCCTGTGCTACCTGCAGACCGCGCTCAAAGCTGCCGTCCCTTATTCCAGCTTTTCGCGCTGACATTTGGGATTTCTCCACAGGATGGGTACAGCAGAGGGAGCAGTAGGACAAGCTTCTCCCAGGCTGTCTCACCCTGCGTGCTCCCGCCCCAGCGCAGACCCTCGGGTTGATCAGCCCTTCTTCTGTCCGTGTACCCCCAGCAGCACCGGGACCCCCGAGCCTGAGGGATCTGCGCTGCCTTGGGGCCAGGACAGAGAGGGAAGGAGAGGGCTGTGTGGCAGGGACACCTCCCCCAGCCCTGCAGGGCACTGCTGCATTTCAGAGAGCAAGTCAGGCGCTACTGCCTTTTACATAACTGATCTGATGGGATTCGTGTTGTTGGCCTATATATTATTGCTCCAGCTCTCATTAGCAGTTTCTGAGACTTCCAGGCCTCCTTCTGTGTTCTTGCTGTGTATTTTTTTCTTTATGGAGAAAAGTATTTTCCTTTCTTTTCCAGGTTTCTCATCTGGAGGGTGAAATAAAGTGAGTTTTATTTTAGAGCAGGAGGGTTTTTTGGTGGTATGTGGGATGAATGAAAGGGGATTGTTCCTACCTTTGGCTCAACTGAACAGAGAATCTGTTTCATAGATTATCCTCTTCCAGTTCTGAAAAAAGTGCGTGTGTTATTCCAGCCAAAGTCATGTCTGCCTGCATGCACACTTCAGGCAATGGCTGAATTGCCACAAAAAGCTTGTGGTTGTCTGTCCAGGCGAATATAAAGACAGTGCTTGTGGCATTTTTGTAAAATAACTTACTGGAAACCATTTTCAGTGCAGAATTTAGCACTGCAATGAAACCAGGGTGCTGGAGTGAGACAGGATGACAGAGCCATTTCCGTAACACAACTATCAATGTATAATAATTTCAGGAATAAGGACTTTGTTTTCAGGTGAACATTGTGACAAGACAAGTTTTGGTGTTGTGATCGTTACTTTCACAAACACTGCACTTTTCCTCTTCAAGAACAGGCTGCAATGAGCTCTCGTAAGTAGCACTATTTGCTACCTTTTGTGTACTTGGTTAGAGCAGACATGAAGCCTTTAAAGCAGTAGAGGGTTCTTATCATCGAGAAGACAGAGCATCTCCTGCTGGAGCAAAGACTGTGTCATGAATCTTTGTAGCTGGCATGTGGGCTGTTTGTTTGTTTTACTTTCAGAGTTTGGCTTTTTAAGGGAACACAATCATGCTATGTTTGTTTGTCTCACACTCCTGGCCACAGCCAGTAGATTTGAAGTCACTAGACATCTCCTGCTAAATTAAACACCTAGGAAGAAATCTCAGCTGTAGTGATCTTCCTTTACTCTCCCAAAGTAGAATCCAAGATATCAACCCAAAAAAGAACAGGACATGCAATGCTCCCTTCCTAAAGCAGCTCCCGTGTGTGCTAGCTGCTCAGTCTGAGTGCCCACAGCTCTGAATCAGCTGCACAACCTACTTGCTGCTTTTTCCCCAGGTAGGGAGAAAATGCAAAAGGGGGAGTGGATCAAGTGGGAATACTGATAACTGAAGGCAGTATCTAGAAGAAGAACAAGCATGAAGGCCTGGGGAAGTTAAAGGGATAATTGTGAAGGTGGCAGTGCAGTTTGGCTGCATGAAGCTGGAAATGGAGGTGGGGAGCACTCCTGTCCTGAGAGGCAGGAGTGGTCACGAGAGTTTAGAGGAAACATGGATTACTGTTGCTGGAAGCAATAAACAGCAGAGGATCATAAATCCTGAGGAAGACAATCTTCATTAGGTGCACTGCTCACCAAGTGACTTAAATGAACTATAGCTGTCACTTCAAACCTTGAAAGTTCAGCATTTTCAGGTAGAGGACCAATAATAGATGATATTAGAAAGTTTGAAAGCAGCCTTTTTATTTATCCAGGAGCACTATCAGTTCCAGAAAGACTTTTCCAGGCCTCAGCACTTTGTGGGCGTAGGTTTACCTGGGTTTTTTTTCTCTTTTTAGAAAAATATTTTTCAGTCTGGTAAAATTATCTGTTTACCTACAAAACTTCATTTTTTTAAAAAAGTTACTCTTCACACCTTAATTTTGTTTTAATTTGGGCACCTAACCAAAAAAGTAGTCTTTTTCCTGTATTTAGGGTAAAGATAAATGGAAGCAGAATTGTTCTGGTTCTCCCCTTAGGTATTTTTCAAGTCAGCTTGGAAATGTGTCTGTTAAAGGCAAGGACACAGAGTTTTTCGTAAGTTGCTCAATTCTTCATAATTAATGTTTGTACTTTGTTCTTGTGTACAAAAATAAAACCAAAGTCTTTATAGCCTGGCTCCTGTACACGTGACATGCTTATATATGATGATAAATACTGGTTTAAGCCATGAGTTTGTCCCAAAAACTCTTACAGAAAGTATAAATACCAGACATAGCAAAAGGAAAGACATGTTGAAAAGTAAATAATAAACTTTTTCCTTTATTCAGTAAAAGGGAATGACTGAAAATATGATTTGTTTCTGAAGCATCACTTTATCACCATGGATGATCTCCCTTCTTTCCCTATGGCTTGAAGCACAGAAACATAGAAATCAAGAACAGAAAAGCAAGCACAGAAAATCCTGTGTTGCAAAACTGGTCACAGAGTATGTACTAAGTGCATTCCCCATTTACTTTATTAATGCTTACCAAGAATTCAAGCAATTTGCATGTGTTTTGCAAATAGCAGAGCTAACCCATCTGACCATTTCCAGTGGCTGAGCTTCATGCCATTACCCAGTGAGCCTCATGGAAATGGTAGGAGGGTTGTGCCCACAGCAGTCAGACTCCACACTGGGAGACCAGGGCAGTGTTTTGCCCTGGGTGAGCCCATGCCTGTCGCCTGGGTTTCCTCCCAGGGCAGATGTATCCTGCTGTGTTGGAGGCTGCGTGGTGGGGGGGCAGCAACGGAGTGGGTGCTTGGGGGCTGCCACCAAGAGCCCCCCGTCCCCACCTGCTGCAATAGCTGTCCCCCATCTCTTTACGGAAAAAAAGTGGTAGGCAGGAGAGAAGCAGCACATGGATCAACACTTGGCCAAACCCCACGTGTTGGACCATTTTGGAAAGGGCTATTGTTGTAAGCACATAGCTGAGTAGGTTTGGCTGGAGGTCAGCTGGGGTGGTGAGGGGTGTGCAGGTTGAGTAATACTGAATAAACAGTGCTGAATCCATTGTGATAGGCAGGAACTGCGTGCCTGTCAGTGCAATTACAGTCCCTACTCCAGAGCTCTTACTCTAGAACAAACCTGTGCTAAAATATCTGCAGAGGTTAACAAGATCATTCCAAAGAGGAAGAAATACTCTTGAGTAAGACCTAGAAGGATTGAGCCCGTAGGGTAGAAGATGTTGCTTGTCCCAGTAAGCCCAAATCTTAAGACTGCTGCCAAGACCAGTGAATTCAAGATACTGACAGACAAGGGGAGACAAAGAGCAAGTTCTGTGCACATTAAATATAGCTAAACATGAAGGGACAGATCATGCCTCTTAGGCACTTGGCTAAATTGGGAATGGGTAGGAAGTCACATGGCTCCAAACATGTTACCTCTTTACACTTGTCACTGGTACCAAATTACTCTCTCCTGTCTGCCACTCCCTTCTCTGCTCCCATGCCAGCTCCAACTCGAGCTCCCACTCCTCCACAAGAACTTGCTATTAATATATTTTCATATATCTCAAATCTAATGCCACAGAAGCCCCTGATTGATAATGGTTATAAGCAACAGACCCTGCTGAGGTGTTCCCTCTCACAGCAGTGTGCAAATCTCGCAGCTGTGTGCAACACTTTGTGTTGTACATTAGACACTGGTATTACTGCACAGCTTTTCATCTGAGGAAATTGGACACCTGTCTTCTCCTTTGGCTTGTGTGATGGTTCTTGGACATACGACCTCTGACTGTCTCATTCATGGGATTGGGATCATGCTGTCCATGTTGACATCCAAGGTTTCCCAGTAACTTCCAGCATCGTTTTCCAAAGCTCCTCCCCTCCCCATACTCTTAGGTTTTTAAATACCCTCTTAGGAGGCAGGGGAAGCAAACAGTGCCTTTTTAGTGGATTCAAAGCCAAATCTCTTTTCCCTCTCTATCTACTACTGAGGGAAACACACAAGCTTAGATAAAAGCATGGATGTGCTTCTGTGGATTTCCCTGCCATTGTTTTCCCTAACACTTAAGCACTCTCAAGAGGTAGGCTGAAGTCCTATAAACAGCTCAGTCCTAATCCTTCCTGTTTGTGACTTCATTTGTCCATCGCACCTTCTTCCACGGGGAGCTTCTTTCTTCCTTCCTTGTTGCCCTAATTAGAAAGGAGCCCTCAGCCACAAAGGCACAAAGACTTGTCTTTGTTCTTTTGTCTCTCTGAGCATCTTAAGCACTGTGCTTTTTAAAACCTAATGTTAACAGTTGGTCTCTGTTTCTAGTGATTATCTGCCCTTCAAGGCTGACATCTTTACAAACAATTAGGAAAAAAATTACTTGATGTACGTACTGCATTATATGAAGTTGCACCATTTGAAGGGGAATTTTCTGGCTCTGATTTTCTGTGCTCTGAGGGATTTATAAGTCAGCAGTGGTAGAAGTGGCTCTGTCAGAACGCAGTGCCAGACAAGGCAGCTTTCCTGCAGTTCGCTGCAGCTCCTCAACCTGAATACTAGACACATGCCCTGAACTGTTGTATCAGGAATCCTGAGAAAAACAGTGAAGTGACTTCTTCGTTATCTGGCAGGAAGTCCATGGCATGTTTTGCTGGAGTTTTTTACACACTCTGGAAGGCAGGTATTGAACACACTGGGGTCTGGCTTTGCTAATAGTAACGAATGTTAGTGATTCAAAATAAATCTTTCAACTTTTCAGGAGATGTCAGCTGATTTGTTATTTAATATTTCTGTGTTGCTGGCAACACTTCCAGGCCCACAAACCTGAGCTCAATCTGGGTTAAGAGGAGCTCTTGCCTTTCAGTCTGTGTGGACTGACCGTGAAAATGACTGTGGAGTTACTGGTTTTTTATCAAACTTTATATGCTGTATGTTTTCTCAAACGCACGTATTTATATATATGTTATCAAGCAGGCAGGAGATGTGGAGGCTTTCTTAACATGGACCATGATACAGCCCTCCAGCTGATTTCCCCCCCACACACACCCCTTGAGGCCTTTCCAAGTTTGACCAGTTTCCTTCATTAGCCTGAGGTAAATGCTTCATCACTTTTACTACTAAATGAGTCCAGCTGCTCAGCACCGGCATTCTGAAAAGTGTAATGCCCCATGAAATCGGGCATTGGCAAGGCATTTTCAAACCGTGTTTTTAGCCAAGGGATTCTGGGCACAGCTTGGCCTTGCCCCCTCTGTCCCAACCTGTGCTTGCTGCTTGCATGGCTGCATCCCTACAACCCCTTCTTGGCAGCAGCTCAAAGGTTGAAGACTATAAGAAACCAGAGACATTTACCAGGTTATTCTGTTTGAATTGCTGTGACTGGCAATTGGTATTTTCCTGTTGAAACTGAAAGTGTTCAATAATTCATACATTTTACATAAAGTCTTGTGGCTTGTTCTGTTCCCACCCATGTCTGAGATAAGGCAGACTTGATGGCAAGCAGTATTCAACTGAATATGCATTTGAGCCTTAAAATCTGCTGCTTTGAAAGGCTGATCTTAAGAGTCTGGGGTTTGTGTCAACACTGGGGACTCCAGCAATCTCTGGTAGGTCTACTGACTTTCTGAGTTACATGGACAGACTTTTTTCCCCACTTCAGTCACCTAGAATGCTGCCATTAATCTGTAGTCTAGTTACTTGACAGTCCAAACAGTATTGCAATGCATTGTTGCTGTAAGGAGCCACGGACTGACTAAGAGGTGGAAGTTTAGGAGTTTTCTGTTCAAGATATGGTAAAAACATTTTTTTTTAATTACATATTTTATTTTGGGGTATAAAACTTTTTTTTATTACATATTTTATTTGGGGGTATTTTTTGTTGTTGTTGTTGTTGTTTAAATGCCCTTCCTTCGTAAAGCTGCCTGTGCAGTCAGGAGTGCTGTAAGCATCCAGGCACGAGTCTCTGCCGAGCCTTCGTCCAGCAGCGGGTGAATCGCTGCCCTGCCCCAGCCCTCACGGCCCCCAGCCCGCTGTGCCCGGGATCCCCTGAGGAAGATGCGCCCCAGGGGTCCCGCTGTGGGCCGCGGGTCGGTCGGTGGCGCTGGGGCTCAGGGACCCTGCCAGAGTGGGCACAAGAAGTGATTTCAGGTACCTCCCTGCATTTCCGAAGGCTCCGTGTGGCGCTGCTCGCCGGGCCGCTGGCCCCGGTGCCCGGCAGCGCGGCGGGCGGCTCTGTCAGTCATGGGCGGGCAGCCGAGGCTGGAAGTCCATGAAATCCTGCCAGCCAACCCCTGTGTGTGCATATGTATGTGTGCGTGAGTGTGTGTGCGAGTGAGGAGAGATGGGGGTGGAGTGGCAGCTTGGGAGGATGGGAGGGAGGATGGGAGGGAGGGGTAGAGGAGGAGAGGGGGCCGGGTGCCTGCGATTGGTAAAGCTTCGCGAAGGCATCTGCCAGCAGGACTTCAGAGGAATGTGAAACCAAATCATTTAGAAGTTAAAGATAGACGCAGAATACACAGCATCTTGAGCCAAGGTTTAAATTCATCCCTCTCTGCCTGGCTTCTCGCAAAGCTCTGCTTGTCAGCTTGCCTCTGTCTCCTCTAGCAGCTGTAATATTCCCTAAAAAAATAACATCATTCTGGATACTTGGGAATTACTAAGGCGGCAAAAGAGAGCATGGTGCATACAGTAGGGTAAGTAGGAAGCTTGCCTCTGCATGCATTTGCTAGGGTGGTTCCTCTGGGCTTTCCTGCTGCCTTCAGAGCCCTCTGGCAGTTCCTCTAGGATGAGGCGGATACTTAAGTAGTGCTTACCCCGGGCTAAGATTTAGTCTCCCGTTTTCCCCACATGGAGCATTTGAACTTTATTCCTCAGTGAAGTGTTAACTCACAAGGTTACTTTTTCTTGGCATACCTAGGGAGTCTTGGGCATTAATAGTTGTGCCATTACAGTTTGAAGTGCTGTTTTCCTAACAGATGATTTTTGTTATATACGTTTGCTCTTCATTAGTAGGACATGCTGTTTGAAATGGTGCTTATTATTACAAAGTTGAAAAGCAAGTTGTTTTCCATGTTAGAGAGGATGTAATCAATGTTTGCTTGCTTGTTTGGCCATGGTTTCACTTACAAACTATTTCCTCATGGGTGAATTTGATCACAACACAGGGTTAATTAAATTTAACCTTCTTGTTTGTTTAATCCCAAATAATGCTTTTACTTGGAGATTGAGTTTTTGTTTTGTTGGGGGTTTTTTGGAAAAAAAAAAAATTTGGCTCTCATTTTCTCTGAACAAAGTCATTCTAGCAGTAACTTAAAAATGTGTGCATTCCCCTGGTAGCCTTCACTTAGATAGTGAATTTGTGAGTAAAAAAAGGAAATTCAGGCTACCATGTTCTTTCTACTTTTCAGAAGTAATTTCAGTATCTAGCAAATATGTTGCCTCATTAATCAGTGTCTTTTTCAGGCAGTTTCTGAAACATTTCTGGTGAAGTTGTGGTGTTCCTATACCCAAAAGGATTTTAAAATACAGAAACTCATTTGGAAGTTAGATGTAATATTTGTTATATAGCAAAAACTTGTAGTCTTGAGAGTTTAATCTGAATCTGTGCTTTGAGTGTCACCTAAATGCCAGCATCATTTTTACCATTTATTCTGGGCATGTGGGTTTTACACTCATAGTAGAGGAGCTCCTAACTTTGGATCTGGTGTCAGTTCACTCAAACATACTTGGAATTCCTGACGTGTTAGTACTGCCCATAATAACCATAGGAAATAGGTGCTGTCTGCAGATAACTGGAACGCCTGACATTTTTGGTTATAGATATCAGTGCTGAAGCGATGCATATAATGGCAGTCTGTGTCATGCAAAATATGTGGGTGAACTATAATAGAAACAGTTCCTCTGTTTCAAGGAAAGATGATGTGTCTGGTATGTTTTGGTATCTTTCTGGAATTTGATTGAGTTCATCCCTATTGATCAGCTTGCCTGAATTCTGCAAAACATCCATGTGTGTTTGGGTGAGCACATCTGCTGTGAAGTGTTTGCTGTGTGATTTAAGTGTAGGGGCTGGAGAAGAAAGATAGATAACCTTTAAGGTAAATCTGGAATAAAAAATGGATGCAGGGATGAGAAATGGCATTCAAGCCATTTCTTTTACAGTTTGTAATAGCTGGGTATTCTTTTAAGTAGCTCAGACTAGGTCAGCACTTCAGTCCCATGCTAATTTTCCAGGCCAACAGCTGCTTACACGAAGAAATTTTTTTTCATTACATTAAGGAATTACTGTAATATTTGTTTTGGTATTGAAGTGGAAGACCTTTGAGACAAGAAATGTGAAGATAAGTAAAACTTGCAGTGAGGCTTGGTGAAGTTGTGGTTAGTTTCTGGCTCTTGCACGGGGTCCTGTGCAGCTTCAGGCAAGTCATGTGAGCTATCAAAGCCTCTGCAAACCAGAAGGGGTTGGAAGGGGGTGGAAATACCTTAATTATTTCTCTGTGTTGCATATCTAGGTAGCAGTTCCTCGGGCTAGGCATCGTCTCTGATAAGGTTTAACACAACAGGCTTCTGTTTTCGCATGCACCCTTCCCATGGCTATGGCCTCCCCTAGGAGGGAGGGAGAATCCACAGATTTAGATGTAGGGGTTCACTGCACCTTTTATAAGCTTCCTAAACTGAAAGAGAAAAATAGACTGACATTCAAGAGGTGAGCAGAAAATAGAATTAATGTTCCATGGGAAATTCCTGAGTCAGTTCAAAATTAAATTGCATTTCCCTACCACAGTGTATTGCTTTTCAGAAGTTATAGTTCAGGAGCATGATGTTCCCATTTCATTATCTGAGACCCTTCTCCCATAATTAAATGTCCAAGAGGCACTGGAGAGCTTTGTCACAAAGAAACATGCTTTGAATTCCGGGAAGTGAAGCTGCCTGAAAAACCTCTCTCCTGGAAGGGAATGAGCATCTGACCCCGGAACAGGATGTTCCCAGGGTAAAGAACTACATTGTGGTATTGGGTTGACTTTTAAAAGTATATTCTGGTCTACCTATCCACCGGAAATAGTATTTTCCAATTGTCCTAGCGATAAATGGCAGACATTCTATAAACTGGTATTTTCCCCTAGAAAATGTAAGTGTATTTGGTACAAATTCTAAATTATTTTAATGTTGGCATGTTTACTGAAATGGAAAATCATTGGCCAGCTGTTCGGGTGAATTTTTCTTGATTAGGGTGAGTATGGTACTGCATGTGTTCAGTGATGATGGTACTACACAGCAGCATGATACTGTTGAGGTTTCTGGGTAGGGATGTGGTACCTGGAACCTCTGTCTCCTCTCCTTGCCCTCCTTCTCTCCCTGCCCCGTTCTCCCTCACTAGCCTTGCCATGTGCTCCTAAGGTGACTAGGATTTGTTGGAAGGTGGGGAGGGAGGAAGGAGAGAGAAGAAGACATCACTTTATTAAATGCATTTGTAACAAGGTATTGCTAGGGATTGTGACACCCTCTTCTTCTTGATCTTCTGGACTTCTTTCCTCACTGCAGCCTTCCCTTCCCTGAAACTTCCCTTCCCTGAAACTTCCCTTCCCTTCCCTAAAACTTCCCTTCCCTGAAACTTCCCTGAAACTTCCCTTCCCTGAAACTTCCCTTCATTTCCCAGGACCCCCAGTAATCCCACACGGGGAAATGGGGAAGTGCTGCTAAGACAGAGGGGATAGGAGGGTGAGAGGGAGCCTGACCTCAGCCCTTGCCTCTTGCTGCTGCAGAGAGAGGAGAGATGAAGGTGATGATCTTCAGGGGGATCAAGCAGGGGTCAGAACATTGATGAGGGGAGCTCAGGACTCCAGCTGAAGCTGATGCCTCCTGGTTTTAGGTACTGTGTGAGTGGCTGAGGTGCTACTCTGCTGCTGGTACAGTGTTCATCACTAGCATATGCCATGCTTTCCTGCTCTGTGGAGCTGGCTGTTTGGTGTCTCCTAGGGAGAAGCGCTGCTTTGTCATGGCTGGTAGCATGTCTCCTTCTCAAGGAGGCTGGTCATGGTCCCTCCCTTTTTGTTACCATTAAGTTGTAAGTGACTTTGTCATGAGAGTTCAAACCCATCATGCTTTCTGATGTGAAAATGGGTTCGCAGCATTTTTTCCCTTTAATAGATCCTACACTTTCTTTGTTGCAAACCATGCTAAAACCAGTGGCAGGGATATGCTTATGGATATTAATAATCCCTCCTTGCTAGACTTTACAGTTACTGTATGTGCTTCCCTTTTCTTTCTTTCCATCATGATTTTTTTTACCTTTGTAAAACTTTGCTTCTAGCCTTATCTTCAAGCTTTTTGCAGTGGTCATTTTGCCATAAATAAGAAAATGGAAGTGTCATCAGGAACTGGTTGGTAAGGAGTTTAAGGACTGTTTCCCCAAGGTTCCCTGACAAGGTGCTGGTATTTTTCTGAGCTCAAAAGAAGCGGCTTACAGTGATACAATTTCCTTTGCATCCTAATGATTCTGTTCCCAGTGATTTGTTTTGGCAGAGTAGGACAGTCTGTATGCTGCACCACCATGTAGAAAGCCTCAATTCTGTAATTTTGTAATTCTGTAAAAAAACACAAACCCACCCACCCCCCAAACTAAGGCAATTATTATGTCCTGTGCAGCCGTATTATCACCCCTGAGCCCACGAGGGGAAACCCAGGGAAACTGCCAGTCCAAGTGATGTCTGATCTCCTGCACTTACTATTAATTCCGGCTCCTGCTGTATCAGGGAATAAAAAACTTCCTGGCTAATTATTATGGTATGCAGTGACTTTACCTGGAAATACAGCGATACTTCCCACTAATAGGATGCTTAAAAATGCATCTAATTGCAGCTGTGGTAGTTGAGAGAATGCCTAATACCTAACAGTCTTGAAAAAACCATCCTTCCTGGCAGGGGGTGTTACAGGAAACTGAGTTTTACTGTCTCTTTCCTGTGTCTGAACCAATTACATGGCCTCTTGCTATAAAACTTGATTTGGGGATTATACTCTGAGTAATAAAGAGATAGGAAAGCAGTGGAAATAATGAATGTTACTTTATTAATTCATTTGCTGGCGTGGTGATAGTTATTTGCTGAACATAGCCTTCCCTGGGACAGTGGAGGGAACAAATCAGCTTCTGTGCCTGTGATCTTTGTCAAGCCATGGAGGGAGGGTGTTTGGTGTATCCCATTCTGAGAGCAGTAATGGTGACACTTGCCTGGTTCTGTGAACTGCTCCAGGATCAAGGGATGAAAACTAGTACCTACATGCTGCATTCTTATTTTCTTTTAGGTCTATGATAAGGATAAGACTAGTCTGGTATGAAATACCTCCTTGTAAATTTGTAAGAAAATTTGCACTAAGTGGAACCTAGGAGGGAAAAAAAAGAGATGGAAAAATGAAGCAGAGACAGAAAAGTCTGTCAGCAAGTAGACTTTCAAAGCAATTTAATGGCAACTTGTGACTAGTTCTTTTAAACACAATGAATGTAAGCAAAGGCAAAGCACAGAGGAACACGCTTGGAGTGAAGTTGTCCTTGAGTACTCTTTACCAAGTAACAGCTGCAGATAGAATTAGTAATCTTGGGCTTTCCTGCTACATTTTAAAAATACCTCTTGTAACGGAAGTATGTGCTTTCTAGTAATTACTACTTTTCAGTGTGTGTTTATTCTTAATGCAACATTGTCCTTGGAAGAAGATCAGGAACATTTTGATTCTTTCCAGATTTATAAAGCAATGATAGTTTGGCTATCACAAGTTTCTGTCCCCCTGTTTCTTTTTAATGCATAACTCATTTATACTGGATTAAGTGACCTACTGTATACTGTATAAGTGACCTATATCATTTGTGTGATACAGAAATACAATCCATTCCCTGCTTTTAGATCATTCTACTTTCTCCTATAAATTGACTGGAGAATTACTAACTTTACATCTAAATAAATGTTAAGTTACAAAGGCAACACAATGATTTAAGTATTTTTAAACTTCTGAGTTGACAATTCTGAAATCTTGTCACATTTTTAACATGGAATTCTAACTATCGTGTATGACTGAAAGCTTTCTCACCTAATTGAAAAATTAAAGTTTGTTTAGGAGAGCTAGCCAGTCCTTTATATTGGTATTTGATGTATGTTTTTAATTACTATTACAATGGCAATTACTTCACTTTTCTTTGAATATACACCAACAGACTTGTTTCCAAACAGATCAAACAAATTTCCAAACAGATATAAAAAAAATGCAAAGTGTTTTATGATTTTATTTTTGTTCTTAAAATTTTGATCAATTTCCATGTCTTGTTAGGGAAAATAAATCACATCAGCTTATTGCAGCTACAAATTGTATTATGCTGGTTGGTACAGGAATGCAAGGAGAACTTAACGAAACTGAGTGTCAAGCTATGCTCTCTGCCAGGCTGTTCTGTAAACAAGCCATGGTTTTTTCCTTAAAAAACGCACTTCTGATAATGCTATCTATCACGTTACTTCCCCTACAACCTATTCTGCATCCTGGTTTCCCATCTTTCTCTGCCACCTTCCAGGCCTCTTCACCCAAAGCTCTCAGTTGTCTTCCCCCTGATTCCAGCCGTGGAGTTGGATGACCCATCAAACACAGTCACAGCAAGTGGGGCAGGCTGGCAGCACATTCAGAAGTGGTAATTCAGCAAAGGTTCTTGCTCCATCTCCTCTGCTTGCTTAGAGAGTCTCAGTTAGGGAGGAGATTTCTGGAGGAGACATAATTTCAAGTACAAGAGATTGTGTGTGGCTTGCAAGGAGCCCCCTGAGCATGTCTCCTGTAGACCCAGGTGAGTTCAAAACAAAAGTCATCAGCAAAGGTGCAGACCTTCAGCTGCCAAAGCAATCATGTGCACTTGTAAGCTCTAAAGTTCCCTGTGAACCATCCTTGGGGGATGAACTGGGACTTCTGTTAATAAACTCAGTGGCTGTTCCCTGATAGCAGTGGGAAGGTGTTGCGATCTGTAGTTTCTGCGTTGGCATGGCAAGCTGCAGACCTTCCCGGAGAGCGCTGCGGGGCTGCCTTGCGGAGAGCGGCTGTTCCGCTTCCCGTAGCCCTTCCTGGCGGCCCCGCGCTCCTGCTCCGGCTGGCTGGCAGCTCCACAACACAGTGATGATGAAGGAAGCGAGAAGGCTCCCTGTGTGGGGACCTCAGAAGAACTTTATTCACATGGTAACATGCTGGTTCCCAGAGGCAGAGAGCCCGTAGGGTCTGGTGTCTGGGATTTTATTTGGGGACAAGGGGGGCGGAGAGAGCACATGGACTAATGGTCCCAGGGCACTGGGGCGGTACATGGGCGGAGTTGGAGTACCGGAACCCATAGGGAAAACCCGAGGGAGTGGCCAGGACTAGGGGTGGGGAAGGGAGGGCAGTGTGGGAAGGGCAGGCATTTAGTAAGAAAAGGAGTGGGGAAATGTAGCACTAGAGGAAGGTAACAGTTGTATCTGCCTGGAGAATTTTTGTGTGTGAAACAATGGAGGAATGAAAGCTTCTCAGCAAAAGAATGGTTAAAGATTTCTTTTAGCACAGGTAAAGCTATTTCTTTTCAATAACTTTAGCTTTGAAAATTGCTGAAAATGTGTAAACAATACATTCATCCTAACTCTGATATCTGATATGTAAAGTTTCAGGTCAGCCATCAAATTTAACAGAGCAACTGAAAAAAGGTTTTATAGTAGGAAATGGAGGTAAACAGAGGAAACTTGCTAAAGTGGTAATGGCAAAAAGCAATTATGTGACCCTAGGTGATAGCAAATATGATTTCAGAAATCATACAGGTAATTAAATAAAGGAGGTAGTGGATGGCTGAAAAGAATCCAAACAAATACAAGTTCTTCATCTACGTTAAATCTGGTAATGTATTCCTAAATAGAATTGGAAGTGTTAGAGCTTAAAGACGTCTGGAAAAATAATAGTTTCTAGGCTTATGTGAACTCTTTGCAGGCCAGTACATTTTCATGGAAGGGAGAATAGGTGATGGCTGAATGTCATGTGCAGTTACTCATAACTTGGTGGTAACTTGGACTGAGTGGGCCTAATCTTTGCTGTTACACTTTTTAATATCCACTTTCATTGGGAACAGTGTATTCTCTGTGAAAAAGGCATCGACTAAGAAGATAGACTGATAATTTTTCAGGCCACTCTCTTTTTCAGAAGGCAGAAATAAATTCCTTGTGCACAAAGCCTGAGATTGGTAACTGTGCATGTAAAGTACTAAATAAGTCATCCATTGTGTTATGTCCAAGAGAAGCCAAGCTTTGCCAGAAAGCAACCTCAGCCTAGCCAGGTCTGTCCATACCTATTTCACAGGTCATTAGTCCTGTCCTTTTTCTGTTGTACACCACTGTAGGGTGAGTGCTTAGGCCTGACTACCTATACTGACAGGCTCCATACAGAGCAAGAACATAAAATTGGGTATTTCAGCCTTAGAAGAAATAATCCTACTTGATTTTCCACGCTGCTCCTGGTGGATAGAGCAAATAAAAAATGTGGAAGTTTATGCAAATACTGGCCCAGTCCTTGATGGATTTCCAGTGTTTTGCAGTGTGTGCTGATGAAAAACTACACACACCTTGGTGTCTTTTGTGAGGCAGCATTGCAAGGGCACTCTTGGCTTCTTGGGTGCACAGAGGCTGCAGTGGTGGTGTGTAGTTCCAGGAGGTTTGCTAAGCTGTGTCCTCGTAGCTTCTGACACCAGTACTGGCTGGGGAACAGCCAGTGGCACAGCAGCTCTTCAGGAAAGGATAGAGGTTACTGTGGCTCTCTGGTTGAACATGAATTGGCAATGTTGAGCTGTTGCACAACAGAAAGGTAAAAAAGGAAAGCACAATATTGGGCTGCAAATGGGACCACAGCCTGCAGGAAGCAATCCCCACATTGGTGAGCGCTCAGCTGGAGTCCTGTGTTCAGTTTAGAGCCCCGCTCTCGAATAAAATGCTGACCACTTTGGATGTGGAGAAGAGGGCAGGAAAAGTGACCAGCGATCCACAGAACATACCCAAGGGGGAAACCCTGAAAAGGTTACGTATTCTGTGCCTAAAGAAGAGCAGCCCTCTGAGGAGTGAGAAAGGCAGGTTTTCAAGCACAGATAGCACAGTACAGGCTGTTGCAAAGACTGGGCCAGTAATCTCTTCTCTGTGCCATGGACAAAGAGAAATGGATCTAAAATGAAACAAGGAAGATGAGGTAAACCCTAGGAAAATTTTATCCACAAAATACCTTATCAGTGGATCTTGTGGAGTCTCCATCACTGGAAGTGTTAGGAATGACTTTAATAAACATGAACAAAGCGTATCTGACTCTTATCTCCCAGTAGGAGGTGGATTACATATCTTTCCAACCATCCCTGTGATTTGGCAATACTGGTGATAATACTGCTCACGGAATTATTTTAATGACAGACATTCTTTCTAAATTCTGGTTGCAAAGATCTCTCTGCAGAGTGAAATTCATTTTGCTGAGGTGCAGAAGGCAGTGAATCATCATATAATTTCCTCATTTTGAAATGTTCCTTAGATAAGGCATAAACAGCTGGCTTTGCATTTCAGCTCGAATATCATTGTCCTGAAATACTTGGGGACATCACTTTGTCAGCTGGCTCTTGACAGTCCATCCTAAATCTGAAACATGTAATTGGATTCTTCGGATGAAATACGAGTTTCCTTTGAAGTCATGGGGTTTCATAGGGTAAAAATTTCACACTGAGGACAGAGTGATGTCCACTTGTATGTGCTTAGCTTTACTGTCCTAGGCAGGCGTGTTGTTTTCAGGACAAGGATACAAGGAGTGGGTTGTAAGAGCATGTAACCTTTGCTATGACAAACATTTGGCTGCAGAAGGGGGCCTTTGGAGTTCTTGTGTGGGTGAGTGAGAGCTTGCAATGGGCATTACATGAGGTGAATTAATTTTTTTCTTTTTTTCAGATAATGTGAACAAAAACTAGTTTACACCATCTGTTCCGAAATAGACAGTAGAAGAGCAACATGCTTTTTTTTTTGTTTAACACTTCTTTTGATAATACTTTAGGCAGTCTGTATTCTCTTTAGTGTAATGTAATTACTTCCCTTTTTCTTACTGAGGAGAGGGGTGTTCTCCCCCCAAATGTATTTCTATTGCCAGTGGCCTTTAGTTTGCATTTAGTATTCAGACAACTATAGCTGCAAGTTCAATGTTTCTCCAGCTACTGGATAATCCCTCCTGATGAAGTGCATGCAGAGAAGTCTCCAGGTGCTATGAATTGGAGTAGTTCCATTGGAAATGGTCTGGCTTTGTTTACACTAGTGCTAATTCAGAGCAATTTCACTGGTCACAGATTTAGAGTAGGTGGTAGTCAGAAAGTCATCCTAAAAAAAGACATCACATTAATGTAGAAGCTCAGTGTCAGTCTCAGAGCTGAGAGTTAAATTTTTGTGCCTCATAATGTGTTGTTGCGTTTCACATCCAGATTTCATTGCAGGCTTTTCTTAACTGTGCCACGATGTGCCATGTGTAGGAATTGCATGTGTATACCTAAGGCTAAAATAAGCCCACAAGAAAGCACAAACCCCAGACTTTAGGACCACAAATATGTCAGTTGTTAATAACCTTACAATGTTACCATGCTAACACTAGAAACATAATTAAATTGGAATGATTTGAAACTGCCATTAGGGGGAAGAAGACGGAGGAAAACAGTTTCATCCTCACAACACCATATTTTCATTGACCTACTTAGAGCAGGTAAGAAAATGTGTCCCTTCCCATTACAGCAGAATAGGTTTGCTCAGCAATTTTATAATGCAACTGCACAAGAGAAGACTGGATTCCCGAACCACTCCAGGAGGATTTGGAAAGGAGAGTAATATTATTTCACACACTTATGACTAAGATGTGTATGGTCCTGTCCAAGCTATAATGTTATTAGTTTAATCAATTTGGCAGAAAGTGCTTAGAGTAAAAAAAAAAAGGAAAAAAAGAAGACTTGTATTCAAAGGTGAGAGGAAAAGGGCAGTGCTTGGGCTGCAGCTGTGCAGAGGGACCTTCTGTGGGCAATTACATTTCCTTTGTCTTCATCTTCCCTGTTTCAAAGCCTTTGGGACTGCTGGGCTGGAAGTGGAGGAGTCCTGAACATGGGTGTGAAGTACATCTCTGCAAATCCAGCACCCCTCACCAAGCAGGGAGCCACGGCTGCAGCTAAAGCACCTCCAGAGAAAAATCCTGAGTGCCCTTCCTCCTCCACATCTGTGTCATGAGCAGGGAATGAGATGCAGGTGTCTGGGTTACTCCAGCCACGGGGCTTGGCAGTGCTCATGGCGTAGGCAGCATGTGGGGTTTGGGGTGCAACCCTCCTCTTCTAGACTTGGGCATTATTGTGGTATTTAATGTTTGCTGTCTTATGCCTGAGTTAATAAACCATCTTTATCTGAAAATAAACACCTGCGGCTAGTCATTTCTAGGCTGCTCAGGTCACATTCCTCCACAAGGTGTTGTTGGTAATTTAGTATTGTCAGAGGCATTAGTCACTGCCATAGTAGCTTAATAATGCGTGGTAGGAGCCAGCTGGTAATTAACAAATTAGAGATATCATCTACATTTTCCTCAAATATTTCAGATGTAGCAAAAATAATTAAAAGGAGAGTGCTTTGGGTGTTTAAAGCTGTTACGTATATTTAAAACATCTCGCCATGTTAGGAAATTATTCATTGTTTTAAAGGTCAGCTAGGCCTCATCTTGCCGCTGTCCCAGGATTCAGTAATTCACACTGAAGAGCTGTGAAGTAGAGAAAAGGCCAGACTACTGTCTTTTTCTTTAACACTTTAATTCTGCATCATTTAGCAAATTCATGCCAGTGCCTGACTTCTGTGCCTGTTTTTAGGAGTGGCATGACTTTGTAGGTCTCAGCTGCTCTCTTTTGCACTTAACTTCCTTTCATATTAGAAGTGTCTTGAATTGGAAGGTTATGTTTATGTGTGTGTGATGGAACGATGAAATTGGCTTGTAATTGAAGCTAAGGAGAGAAAAAGTTAACGCAAATTGTACGAAACTGCAACGCTGGGACAGACACCACAGTATGAATGAAGGTGATGATGGGTTTCATTATGTAGTGTAACTAAAATATGCTGGTATGCACAAGCCTGCTTTAACTCACTTGGCATCTCCATATTTTATCACCAGATGGTGACCAGCAGTTTCAAACTGAGATGCTCTCAATTACCTATGTGTGATGGTTGAGTGATAGTATACTTTGATACATCTCCCATCCATGCTGCTTCAGCCCCGTACTCCTTGGTCCTCCTGCAGCCTGGCTCCAGGACTCAGCTCTGAGTATCACAAGCCTTTGACTCTGCTTTTTCTCCGGGGCAGGATCTGATCTGAGCACTCTGAGGCAGACGAAGCAGGGAACAGAGCAAGCGATCGGAGGAGCATCATTTCTACGGGTAGGGTGCGGTGTTAACTGTCTTCGTGGGGAGTGCTTGGGTACTGGCAGTGGCTTCGAGAAATGCGATTTATGTTTCAAAACATTCTTCTCAGAGATTAAAAAAATGCTTTTGAAAATGTGGCTGGGTGCTTTTTGATAAACAGTGCAGAGTTTTTGTCAGACAGTAACAGTTCATGTTCAAGCTTTGAACTCATGGTACAGTTGTGAGCAGCTGTGCAATGTAATAAAAAGCAGAGAAGAATCTGCCCTGTAATACCTTTGCTCTTTGCTAAATTTAGTCACCTCCACATTGATGGAAGAGCACTGGGGATTTCAAAGCATGTTTTTCTGAAGCTTATGAAAGAAAAGGAATTCCATATGCAATTTCTATTAAGATTTTTAGCCTCTTAGAGTCAGGCTGAGGCGTTTTGAGTGCTTCCTAATACCTTTTGCTACTAAAGCAGAGGTAGAAAAAGGCTTGTAAGTTATTGACACAACACTGTTAACAGTGTAGACTTGTTTTGTGCACCCTGAATTCTGTTTTGTTGATCTGGGTGGCTTTTGCTTGGGGTCTTTCTGGTAGCTTTGTACTAACTGTTGCCTCAGCAGAAAACTTCCCCTGTTTGTACTGTGTAACAGTAGAGCACGAAAGTGCAGGCGACACTGCGTCACACAGCATGCAGACATGGTGGGAGAGTGATGCTGCTCACTGCACCCTGCCTGGGTGAGAGCTGACACCCGAGAGGGCAGGCGGAAACACAGGAACGCGCCAGCCTTTACCTGCAATCCCACAGCCTGCTGAGAACCGGCCTCACATGTCCCAGCCTGGTGCCAGCAGCACTGCAGGCACATTTTGCACATTTTCTTCTCCCTCCACCGTCCGCACCAAGGAGCCTGTTGAATGTACCACTTTTCTGGTTTTGTTGGTATTCCTGGATTTCCCCCAGTGCAGTGCAAGGGCAGGGTGTAGGGATGGTCCTACCTGGTTCTGTCTCAGGCCATGGGGTGGCAGCTTGGCACACCCGCAGGCCTGGCAGGGCCCCTGGCATCCACAGGCCAGACGTGGCTGGGCAGTCTCACCTGCATATCTCTCCCAGTGATAGAACACCGCTTCCTACTGCAGGAGCTGTTCCTGAAAGCTGGGCCTTGCAGTTCATCCAGGGATTACAAGGCACATCAAATTTTACTACAGTTTTCATCCCCCTGAAGCCCTTCATCTGTACAAACAATTACACAGACTTCATAATGGTTATGGCCTCTTAAACTGCTGTATAAATATTGGTACTACATTTTTAAAATTATTTTTTACCCTTTGTGTTAATTCAGTTCATGACCTTCACACTTCAGGTTTTAAAATGCCACTACATTCCATAGAAGACTAGATTTCTGTTGAGGGGAGTGAAAATAACTACCGTAGCAAGGGGGGGAAGAAAGTTTTATTTCTTCAAGCTGATACAGTTCATGTAATCATGGAAGGTAGGTGATGTCTTTAATACCTGTCACTCCTTTGTACTGATGCTTTCAAAATATTTGGACACAAGTCATGGAGCTTTCTGTTCACCTGGGAATGAAGAAAGACATTGAGTCTGAATGTCCTTAGTTGCTGCTTTTCTCACATTACGTTTTGGGTTAGTATTTCTGCAAAGAGGCTGTACAGAAATCCCAGAGCAATTTAAGCCTCTAAGATTTCTCCATTCTGTAGTTTATTTTGACAAAATAATATCCATATAGCTCTGTATTAATGGATTATTGTAAAACGTGGATATTGCATTCAAAACACTGCATTTCAATACAGTTGCTCAAAAACAAACTTTATATAGGTAAAATATATTACTTGCTGTATGCCTTTTATTCTGAACAAATTTATAACTTCTAACTGTATAATTTTCTGGAAAAAAGGCCCCTGACTTTTGACACATTTTGTTCTTTGCTCTTTTCCTCCACTGTTTAAGTTAGAATTAGGCTGTCCTCTTCATATTTTATTTTTATTTGATATTTGGGAAGCAATAAGCTAACCTATGCATTCTGTTTTCAGTCTGGATGAGTGAGTAATTCCACAAAGACTGCTGCTTGCTGGCTGATCACTGCACTTGCAATTTACTTTTACTGTCAAAAATGCCGAAGCCCCCCAGCTGAACAGTTCGGTTCCAAATGCAGATGGCTAAGCTGAAAAACCTTTTTCTTTTCTCTAGTTTTTGGCACTGATAAATGAGATTCAAGAGTCCCCACCAGGGTTGTATGGGCAGTAGTAGAAGTTCTGGAGAAGCTGTGAGGAATTTTGGTTGAATTTGGGGGTAATCTGCTGTTAAGAGTTGTTCAATGCTCTACTTACTCCATGCTTACAATACTTCCTTTTATTTTTGACAGCAAAGCAAAATGTCATTCCTAGCCACTGCCTCAATGTCTTCTCTCACTAAAACAAAACAACAGGTGACTAGATCTTGAAGTGTCGTAACTGACAATATTTGGCAGTTGTTTTCTGCTTCTTGATGGTGCTGGGATGTGAACTTGAGGTCATCCTAGCTGCTCTGGCCACCTCTCTGCTCACTGAAATAAAGACTGCCTGGTTTAGTCATTACTAGTTGCTGAGGCTGCTTTTACACGTGCATTTACTCTGTTTAGAGGGTCCCAAACTCTGCATGTAAAGGTCTGTGTTGGCATCTTGCCGTGAGAGCTTCCTTGCCCATGGGAACCCAGGCCTGTGTGTATGTATGTTTTTGAAGCAAACGGTTGTGGTGATGTGTGCAGGCTTATCTGCTCAGCCTTTTCATCTGAATGGAGCCTTCCACCATGAATTGACAGGATGAAAAATTCAGTCCATCCTGTTTAGAATTACACATGTTTATTCAGTCCTTCGTTAAAGCTGGTGCTGTTATGCATGCACGATTTCTGCTTCCATGTAAGTTTTATTATACTTTGATCTCCTGTAGCACCCAACAAACTTTTAAAAACCACTTACCCAGAAACCATTGTTTCACTGCAATTATAAAAGAACATGCATATGAATCACAAATGAGACTATTACCCAACAAGATATTCCTAGAAACAGGAGAGCACTTACATGCAATACAACACATTAATCATTTATAAGGAATCAGTTATTAAAATGATTTTTTTTTAATACTCTGGATGTAAGGATGTGAAAAGCCTGTTCACTGAGGATGTTTGTGGGCTTTTGAAACTTTCTTAAGTTTGCATCCTCACATTCTTGTCACAGATTTGAAAAGCAAGAGCTCAAATATAATAGTTTGGGTGACTCCAGGTTAAGGTACCTCTAGACTATGAGTATATATGTATACGTGTGTATATACACATATGTAGATATATGTGTACAGATAAACTCAACAAGCTTTTGTCTTTAAGAGAGGGCCACGGTGTGCTTGGTGCTTCTTAATTTCTACAGAACTTCTCATGATCAAAGACTTAGCCTGCTGAGACACTTTCACAGTCAGGATCTGTGGTCATCTGTGGTTACAAGCAGACCTCTCAAATGAATGGAAGTCTGATAAATCTAGCTGAGTTAGCATTTCTTCACAAGGTTTTATCCTGGGGTTGGCTTTAGATGGAAAGGGAAAGGGGAAGGAAACAAAAGGAAAGGAAAGGAAAAAGGAAAGGAGAAGAGAGGAGAGAGGGGAGGAGAGAGGAGAAAGCTTCAAGAAATTTTGTTTTGTATTGCTTGCATGAAGGTGTAGTGTCCCCACTCCCCATTCAGACATAGGACATGTGCCTGCAGACAGCAACATGAGCTCCCCTCCATCCCTTCCCCAGGCTGGTGGGATGTGCTCCCAACACCAGTCACGATGCGCAGAGCTCACTTAGCACCACACTGTGCCCAGTGATGATGCACAGCATTTTAGCAACTGCTGAAGCCGAAATCAACTCAGAGCTGCCTTGTACCTGCACAGCTCAGGGAGGAAGCAGAAGAATTGGGGTCTGTCAGTCATGGCCCATGGAGACATTCCTGGTATGGTACACATTTTTGGTGAAAGCGGTAGAGTGGGAGACCTTTCCAGCACAGGGTCTGGTCTGACTCATGCTTTTGGAGCAGAAATATTAAGAATTCTGTCACCACTGGGCAGAGGTGGAGAGCACTCTTCCCTGGGCATCTCTGCCTCTGCTCCCCTGCTTTGGAGGGGAAACAGGGCAAGGGAAAGGACCGGCTGCAGAATGCAATTGTTTTGAAGCCACTTTACACTCCATTAGTAGAATGAAGGTACAGTCTGGGTCATTTAATTTCCCAAGTTGATGTAGGCAACAAAGAGATATGTGTTGGGGAATTATTTGCCACATCTCATAACTTATCTTTTAAATAAAGAGCAGGACTTTCCAAATACTGCAGGAAGTGGCAAAAGCAGCCGGAGAGAACAGATTAAACACTTGTAAGCTATCTTCTTTTTTAAGTGCTAAAGTTTGGGCAAAAGAAACTGACATTTTTCTAGGAAGAAAAGCCTGTGCAACAAATAAGTCGGTTCCCACCTAAATCCCTTCTACTTGCCATGCTGGAAAATACATCAGTTGTGATTCCTGTAGCAGTATTTAAAATGACAAGCATATTTAAATGAGTTTGTCTAGTGAAACTTGGCTAAAAGTGTCACATCAGCAGGATGATATCCTGCGAGCTTTACAATTTAAACCAAATCTCTTTTGGCTCTGATGCCATCCTCAGCCCCATTGTGGTGAATACCCCAGGTGGTTCACACTCTGTGCTTTCAGATCATTCTGTAGTGATTCTTCCTTTTCTCCCATTTTCATGACCCCTCTGTAGACCAAAGTGGTGCATGTTTGTGTCATTCACAGACTCTCTGGTTGAGGAGTGATGAGAGAAAGGCATTCCCTCTTGTTTTCACCTGGCCAGCTGCATTCATGAATAAACTGGATGGTGTGGTTGTGGGGCAGGGAGGGGAGATGGTCTTTGGCAGAGACCAAAATGAAGGTATTCCAAGATGGCTATGTGGTTTAGCTTTCCTCATGGGATCAAATCCCAAAAGTCTGAGTGTTAGGAAAGGAACCCCCCACAATTCTGACAGTTACTGCCCTCTGCCCTAATGGCTTTTTGGAAAGCACATTCATTCATTCATTCATGCATTCCTTTTTTACTCATTAAATAACCCTGTTTATGCTCTAGAAATATTGGTGGCAGGAGACAGTGCATTGCATACATAAACTTTCCATGGCTTTAAATGCAATATTACCTTTTGTGTCTGATTTTCAGAGATGTTGAGCATCTCTAACTCTGAAGGCCATGGAAAGTCCACATGGCAGGCACACATTACTCTCTTTACCAGGTATCTCCTGTTCTGCTTTCAATGCCAGACCTTAGCACTTGCAATTCAACTGTTTACTGAAGGTGAATTCCTTATCTTCTGTCTCCTATTTATCAAATCTTGTACTTGTAATTTATCCTTGTTTTATGCTGTCGTATGCATGATCCAGAACAACAGTTCTTTTGACCCTATAAAAAATTGATGGGTAGAATGGCTCAAAAAATAATCTGCACTGGAAATCTTATTAAAAGTGAAATTCAGCTAGTTATTACAAAATTGACAGTCCGATTCATTCACCTGTCCAGGGCAGAATGGAAGGTCAACTAAGATTTGAACCCTTGGTAAGGAAGTGTCGCTTCATATTAGTGTAACAGGCACTCCAAAGATAGGATCACACATTACTGAAGGTAAGAGGTGCAAAAACCCACTTAAAGACGTAAAAGCAACATCCTGTACAAGTATGGTCATTGAGTAGAACATTGGTATTACAGTCTCTCAAATGACAGCTTTATCTGACTGTAATTCATCATGAAGTAGAGTTTCTGGTGTGTCAGGAGTTCTCTTGACCTGATGCAAGAACTTTACAGCTTAACTTTATGACCTCAGGAAATTACATAGGTTATCGCAATCCTAAATGTAGTCTTTCCCAGCCTGAAGATACTAAAATTTTTGTCATACCCACTATTTATTACACAATGGAAACTTAAAAATTCTAAAACTTTGTCTTTTTGTCATAGCTCACACACAATCGCATTGAAGTGTCTTAAGAACATATCACAAGCTACTTGTTTGTTGGTTTTTATTTTGGAGTTAGCAGGAAATAAGTCAAGCTCTTAAATCTTCACCAGTTTTCACTTCACTGGAGTTCTGAGAACTGTAAACAGTACATTCAGAAATTAGCTCCTAGGTGGGATCTTTTGTGTCCTATGTGTGTCACTGCAGAAACATTTTAGGTCTGTCCAGTGAATCAGGAAAGGAGACTTCAGTGCCAAGTGCTCTTTGTAGTCACACAGATAGATGTGAGGTGCAGTCTTGACGACGCTGTCACCGCGTGGCTCTGGAAACACTCTTTTACTGCCTCAGAAGAAGGAACTATTTTGTTCCTCTTTCTCCAGAGGTTGGTTTGTGTGAAACCTGCTCCAGTTTTCCTTACAGCATGCTGATAGGATTGCCTATTGCTTGTCCAGGGATCCTATTTCTTGCAGCTAATCTGAACATGCATCTCAGGTTTCTTTTCAATCTGCTGAAATACAACTGTGACAATTTTATCTCGACAGCCTGTACGGCTCCACTCGTATTCGAGCGTCAGTCTGACTGGCTGTGGGTTTCAGGCACATGACCTTGGGAGAGGTACAGACTATTCCTGTTGTGAAAGCCTTCTCTGTCAGGGCGATGTGCATGTGCATGTGCATGTGTCTGGTATGGCTTTGTAAGGACATGGCAGACACAAGAAACTGTCCTTCGGTGTCTCTCAGTGGCCAGACTAGCCACAGAGCAGTTTTACTGGCCTTGTCCAGGTTCAGCTGGCTGCTCTGCCTGCTCTCTGCTTCCCTTCTGGTTTTGTTTTACTGCCTGTTTTCAGCTCAGTGGAGAATAGGTGATAGTGTAGTCTGTGATAAATAAAACGTGTAAATTCTTGACTATGTAATAGATTGGTAGTACCACCAATTAGGAAAGTTGCCCAGCAGTTCCCATTATAGTACCTTATAGTTTTTCAGAGTATTTGTAAAACTTTTTATGTTTGAACTGAAATTTTTCTAGCCAGCTGTCTTCCTCAGCCTGAGTATTTTTGGAATATTTCAGCAAAAGTGATTCAGTAAGACTGAGAACAAGGCAGGCATAAAAATAAGTTGGGTTTCTTAACATTTAAAGAAAACCGTGGCTTATTTTCTTTGGTGTGTGTTACTGTTCTGTTACACAGGAACAAGGGTGTAAACTCAGCAGAGCACATGACCTTTGCACGAGTAGTACTTCTCTTATTTGTCCGAGTGGAAATCTGCCTGCATTTGGCCTATACAGTAGACCTCAGGGGAAAACAAATCCAGAGCAGCTTATCCGTGTTAAGAACCAGCTGCAGATGAAGATCCTTGATGGAACCAGCCTTTCTACAGGTGCTGGAGATCCCCCAGGTGTGTTTGTGGCACCTGAGTTGTTCCTTGGTCCTTGAGCAGTTGTTAAGGTTTCTGCTGTATTTATCTTCATATGGCTTTGGGTACACAAGTGTGTACTGAGAAGTCAAATACTGCACCCGTAAGTCTTGCACACACCGAGGGCAATGCTGCAGCTTCACAGGCAGCCTGAACTTTGACATCTCCAGTCTCTTAAACACTGAGGCTTTGGAAGCAAACTAACACATAGCATTCTTGTTACTGAATTCCTCAGGAATAATTCTGCATATAGTGTGGCATTATCCTTATTTTGTGGAGTAAAGGTGACAGAACCTACAGTTTCTTTGTAGTAATTACACTGCTTAGCATTCAAAACAACCTTGATCGAGAATCCCAAAGGACACTGGGCTTCCCCATCTTTCTCACATGAGGTATACAAAGCATCTATGCTTCTGGCAGCATTCTGGTAGGACAGGCAGGGAGCGGCAGAGGGACTCTTCTTGTTCTTGGACAGCACTGTCTCGGGGAAAAAAAGTGGCTTACGTTCTAAGTTCATTTCCATTTTGGTTTATGAAGCACTGCTTTTCAACACTTCTGGGTTTTACCATACTTCCAGTGCTTAGTTAAACAGATGTCAGAGGGAAAAAGACAAACGGGAGGAAAATAAATACGTGAACATTTTGAAACCTTTGTTATAGCACATTGGCCAGTACTGAGTAGAAAATAATCCTGCTGTCATCAGTGTGTTTGATGTAAGGATTACACCTGTTCAGCTCTTCGTTTTTTGTTGTTGCTCTTCTCTTTTAGCAATCTCCTTTTTCTTCAGAAAGAGCCTTTTGATTCAACGTCTGTTTTGTTCAGTGTGGTCAAATGAATGTTATTTCCTACTTAGTAAATGCCCCATGCTTACTGTATTTTATTCACATGAGTAGATTTGATTAAGATCAATGTGAATGTTTCATAGTGGGGTTAGCAAAGAGTTAATATTTTTTACCAAGCTGCATACTACTTCTGGATACATTTCTCTATTGATCCTCCAATCCTCTTACATCTGCCTAAATAAGTTCTTTATGATGGAAAATAACTTTGCAATTTCTAATGCTGTGAGATCACTTTCCCCTCAAAAGATCATCTTTATATAGTCCTTCTTGCTTTCAGACTAACTGCTCCTGCTCCAGTTTCGTCTCTGGTAGTAATGGTCTAAGGATACATAATAGGCAGAGTTTGCAGGAGATCGTGTTTTTTACAAACTCAACTTGTACGTGATGAAAACACAAACAAAATTCTGGCAAATGGGAGTTGAAGCATCTTAAAGAGATGCATAAATCAACAGGTCCTCCCCCCAGTTATCTGTAATAACAAGGTGTTGCTGTTTGTAGTTTCCTGTGATGGTATGGCAAGCCTCAGACCTTTGCAGAGAGCACTGTGGAGCTTTTTTGGGGAGAGCAGCTGTCCCACTTCCCGTAGCCCCTTCTGGGTGGCCCTGCATGGCCCTGGCTAGCTCTCAGCTTCTGCAACACGGTGGCGATAAAGGAGGTGAGGAGGCTTCCCACGTGGGGACCTCAGAGGATCTTCATTCACATGGTCCCAAGGGCAGAGTGCCAAGCAGTAACATGCTGATTCCCTGAGGCAGAGAGGGAGTCACAGCTTATGAGACTGGGTTTTATATGGGGATGAGGGGGCGGAGAGAGCACATGGACTAATGGTCTCAGGGCACAGGGGCGGTACAGGGGCGGAGTCAGGGTATTGGGACCAACAGGGAGAAACCGAGGGAGGGGCCAGGACTAGGGGCGGGGAAGGGAAAACAATGTGGGAAAGGCAGGCATTTAGTAAGGAGGGGAGTGGGAAAATACATGACCAC
Organism: Dryoscopus gambensis; assembly: GCA_013389985.1. Taxonomy (NCBI): domain Eukaryota; kingdom Metazoa; phylum Chordata; class Aves; order Passeriformes; family Malaconotidae; genus Dryoscopus; species Dryoscopus gambensis. Next base: position 74,976 of record WEIT01035945.1, on the reverse strand, counting down.
AACAAGGCTTTGAGATTTTTTTCTGATCTCCTTCATAAGATTTTCTGTGTTTGTTTGTCATGTATTTCACTTCACTTGACCCCATGTTTCTTGACTGCTTGATGAGAAATGTCCTGGCCAAAGCATAAAGAGCATGGAGAGGGTATGAGTATATCTCAGTGACTCCAATCTACAAACAGTTTCCAAAGTTATAAAATGATTCATCAGCTGGACAACTGAAAATACCACAGTTGAGTGGTTCATTAAAGACATGGCCTTTTATTAATGTGAGGCAGATTTTCCCACTATGGAGGAATACATGTTTGGAAACAAGTAAAAAGAAGACATCCTACATCCCAGCAATTCATTCCAGACAAAGGTTGCCTTCCTGGCGTCTTTAGGGAAACTGTCAGTTTCACATACTTTAATTTGTGTCATGACCTACAGGCCCTGGTATAGCGATGTATTAAGGTGTTCAGAAAGCTGTGCTGAACTCAGTCATTATTTCAACTTAAATCCTACCTGAATAAATGGATTACCAGCTGCTTAGACAAAAATATTTCAATTAAGACGGGAGAGTAACTAGTAAATTCCATAGATAAACATACTTCCCACATAATAATACAGGAAAATTTTTAACTTCATGTTACAAAAAGGAAGGATGCTGTACAGCATGAGCTGATGGGCAGATACGAGCAACTGTGAGTTTATATTGCTGTTGCAAGTGGTTTCGTGTGTACAGAAATAACTGCTGTGCAGGCCCGGCTGGGTGCCAGAGTCATCTTCTCTGCTTGTATGGTGCTGAGGTTGCCAGCACTTACCCTAAAACTGACGTAGCTGTTGGCATAAGCTGAGACTCTCAGCTTATTTGATGTCTGAAATACAATGCAGTGTATAGGCAACTTCTGTACAAAAGGAGCAGCAGAGATACGAATCTTCCTGTCTCTGATGAGAAGTAGCAGCTGGGTGTTTGCAGGAGGCCAGAGAGGGGAATGGGAGAGCAGAGCACAAGTAGGATTTTTCTCTTGATGTCCTGCCACTTCCCACGTGCTCTGACCAGAGCCTTACCACAGCGTTTTGTTGGGGCAACCCCAGAGGAGGGCCACAAATTTGGTAAGGAGACTGCAGCACCTCCCATGTGAAGACAGGCTGAGAAATTTGGGACTGTTCGGCCTGGAGAAGAGGAGGTTGTGTGGACACCTCGCAGCAACCTTCCAGTACCTGAAGGGGGCCTGCAGGGAAGCTGGAGAAGCACTCTTCATCAGCAACTGTAGTGACAGGAGAAGGACTAAGAGGTACAAATTGAAAGAGGGGAAGTTTAGGTTAGGTATGTGGAAGAAATATATAGATGGTGAAGCACTGGAACAGGTTGTCCAGAGGGGCTGTGGATTCCATCCCTGGAAGTGTTCAAGGCCAGGTTGGATGGGGCTCTGAGCAACCTGGTGTAGCGGAAGGTGTCCCTGCCTTTGGCAGGGAGTTTGGAACTAGATGGTCTTTAATGTCCAACCCAAACCATTCTATGATTCTATGATTTTGTTTGCAAACAGAATTCAGGTTTCTATGTACAAATGGGTTCAGAGAAGAAGGCTTAAAAGAAAAAAAAAAGTCCTAGATCCAAAAAGATTTAAAATCTTGGCTGTGCAATTGGAAGTAAAACTCTGTGACAGTTACTCTCCAATCATAATAATCAAGTGGCCTTTAAACAACAAAACCATTCAGATGATAAGCTGGGAAGTGGATTTGGGATGTCAGCTCAAGTAGACTCACTCTACTGACACTAAGCATAACTTTGGAGATGCAATTTTGCCTCTGGCTGCATGATAAAGGAACTAAGACTCCTGCTCTCAGATAAAGTATGTAGTTCTCAGGATATGTGATACCATGAGATGTGGTGCTCATCCCAGGAATTTGCACCTTACGCAGCAGAACAGAAAAAACAATATAGGCACTGCATGAAGAAGTGAGATACAGCTCATTCACAGAAAGTGAACTGCATATGTCATCAGTTAATAGGCAGCACAGCATATACCAAAACTACTTTGAAAAATACTGTGTTGCTTGAGGTTTTTCTTTCTAGCTAAAAGGTACTTTCAGTCCTTCTACACTCAGGAACAGAAGCTAGTATTTTTTAGAGCATTTTAATTTTCATACTTTCATAGGATGTCCTACCTTATTTCCTCCTCTTTTCATCTGATAACCTCTGTTTGGAATTAAGGATACTTGAATGTAAAATACTGATTCCTAGAGCAGTTACTAAAACTGAAGTTTACTTTTTATGAGGCAAAGCAGCCTTTATGAGTTCTGTTTATGCATTGCCTTGGTTTACCAAAGAGTTTTGTTTGTATATATCCCAGAGCATGGCAATTTCTTGGACAGGGGTGTTTTCTGTCCTTGTTTCTTGCTCAAAGCATATGATCAGTGCTAGAGAAGGCCGGAGTTTGCCCTAATTGGGTGAGATTCTGGCTTCTGAGAGCACCTTAGTGTTCAGCTCGTAAAAAATAATTGCACAGAAGCAGTGAGTGTAAAGGATGTAATCTCTGTCAAAGTAGCTTTAGGTCTGAGCAGCCTATCAGTATTCTCGCTTATGGCTATGGAGGACATATTTAAGATTGCAAGGAAAGCTGCAATTCTTGCAGATAAATCAGCTGGTCTGATTACCATTATTATTAATACTTTTGAGGGAAAAAGCTGATTTGGAAACGCGCGCGGTGTGTCATTTTTACATCATTTTGGAAACAGCTCTGGCATCCAGGTTCATGTATTGGAGACCTCAACATAGTAAATAACTCACTGACTGAGACACTATTCTAGTAAACACACCAGAGAGATTCCTCTGGCACCAAACTGGGATGGCACAGCACGTGCCCATACCACTGAACTCAATCTCTAGAGCAGGGTGGCCACAAGCAAACAGCCTTCTGGAAATGTCTCTGGACTCTGCAAACTCCCAAACTCTGCTCAGGAGACCTCTGGAGGAAGGAGGGCTACTTAGGGCCAAAACCATGCGAGGGACACTGTGGTGCTGTAGCAGTGCAGGCAACAGCTCCAGCTCTCAGGAACATGTCCTTGCCCAGTTTCACTTACTAATATAGACATATTCTTATCAGGGAGATGGGACCAAATAAAGAAGAAGCCATGGTTTGGTTGCTGTCACTCTCCATGGTGTTGCAAGATGTGGTTATGAACCCTGTTGAACGCTGTAATAGGTTATTGAATAACTCTGGGCAGCCTGCCCCCCTAACAGCTCCTGAGTTAAGCTGGAACAAATCTGCTCTGGGAAAAGCCAGAGCCCAGCTTGTCTGCCTTTCTTCTGCTGGGCAGGATCTTGCTGTCAGCAGAGTTTTTCAAGACATGTTATACATTTGCTTTCAAAGGCCATGAAAATATTTGTGGGGAAATCTTGACATTGGATACCAAATGTTTGTCTCCTGGGCCCAGCACTGTACTCGGTGTGCTGCAGTAAATCACTGAAGCCCTAATTTCTGGCATTATTTTTTTTTTTTTCAAAATTCTTGTGTATCTGGCATTCTGTTTTCTCTGTTTACAAAGAAGTACTTTTACTGGTACCTTTTATTGGTACCTCAGTGCACATAACATGGTGATATTACTGTGGTTTAAGTAACAACATGTAGCTCTGTTGTCTCAAAGTTGCCAGATATTACGGATGCATGTGTGCAAATAGCTAAGCAATCCAAAGGGGAAAAATTTGGTTTCGGAAGGAGACTGAGATTCCAGGGCTTGTCAGCATCCAACAGATGCAAAGTGCGTCAGGATGTGCTCGTATGTAGATGTCAGAGAAATCACAGTCAGGAGGGGAACTGAAGGACTGGCGCTGCACAGCTCTCATTGCTTTTCAGAGGAGTTTTCCTGAGTCATGGCTGTGAAGGAAATATTTGTTGATATGCACGATACTAAGCAGACAACTCATTCCACACAGACTGTTAAAATTAAGTGCCCAAAGTTTCTATCCATTTCTAACTGTAATGTGAAGATCTGTTTGCTGGTTGCCCAAATTGTTGTTTTCAAATACCGTAGTAATGGGCATTGTGGGAAAGCTTAAATGTAGTAGAACTGCCTGTCCTGTATTCACCTGTTTCACTGATGATCACAGGGATAGAGCTCCTCTCATATGAAGACAGGCTGAGAGAGTTGGTGTTGTTCAGCCTGGAGAAGACTCCAGGGAGACCTTGGAGCAGCCTTCTGCTGCCTAAAGGGGACCTGCAAGAGAGCTGGAGAGGGAGAGACTTTTTACAAGGGCATGCAGGCATAGGACAAGGGGGAAGGAATGGCTTTGCATAGAACAAGGGGGAAGGAATGGCTTTAAACTGGAAGAGCATAGGTTTAGATCAGATATTAGGAAAAAAATCTTTACTGTAAGGGTGGTGAGACACTGGAACAGGTTTCCCAGAGAAGTTGTGGAAGCCCCATCCCTGGCAGTGTTCATGTCTAGGTAGGGCTGTGAAAGGTAGGTCTAGTGGAAGATGTCCCTGCTGATGGCGTGGAGGGTTTGAACTACACGATCTTTAAGGCTCTTTCCAACACAAACCATTTTATAGTTCTGTGTTACCCACAATATCCAAAGGCTTAAGGAAAAAAAATTCACTGCTGCGTAGGCCAGCTGAAACTGCTGAGCACTCTGCAGTTTAATCATAACAATAAACACAGTGACATTTTTAGGAAGGTAGATTTATTTCTTCTCTTAGAAATAAATTCTGTGCTGAGTAAGCAGGCTGCTTCTGTAGTTTCCTTGGCATAAATCAAAAATTTGATTTGACATATACATGAGATTCATGTTTTGGGGTAAAGCTTCTAGTTTAATTTGCAAATATTTTCATTTTCCTTGGGCACAAGAATCCTTCCGCTCATCCTCCTCCAGTCTGGTAATGTGGGAGCTTTGGTTTCCAGTTAAGTGTTCATAGTTTTATGCTTCTACAGTTAACACTCCCATAGTGTGATCAAATGAATTTTTGGATAACAGTGATGCTGCATGTAATTTGCCATGGTTGGCTTTTTAACGTCTCAGGCAAAGCAGAACTGTTCTATCCAGCTCAGGACTTGATCTACAGCCTAATATGGATGTAGAATGTCTCTGGCCTCAGCCTCTCTGAGCATGTTCAGAGCCTGCCAGGATCTCACTTTGGACTGTTTGCATGATTAATTCATCCTAAGCAGTAAACAAAATGTCGTTAATGCTCTAAATAGACTGCCCTGTTTCCTGGGTTCTCTGTGGTTCAGCTGTTATTTAACTTCAACAACACAATTTTTTTCAAGTCAGAAAATTAGTGTTTCAGCTTTTTGTCACATCTTTGCAGGGACATATAGCAGAACTGTAGCCCTGTGAAGCATCTGTTTTGCTTAAAAACTAAACTTAGAAGATCATTTTAGCTCTTCTTTAATGTTGCTATTGTCCTAGCATTTACAAATTACCTGCTTTTAAAATTTACCCTGAGAATGATGTTGTAAATGTAGTACTATCATGCTGGAAAGAACTGAGCAGTTCCTGGGTAGGACGTGGGTAGTCCTGGGCAAGCAGCTCCGAGTGGCCGTGTTCAGGCAGGGGATGGGAGCAGATGACCTCCAGAGGTCCCTCCCAACCCCAGCCACTCTGCAGGTCTATCACACAGTTCAGTTGCTGCGTCCACAAGATTGCTCCTGTTCCTGTGAGAGCAGCCACCTGAGCATGGATGTTAACCACCTACTTATTTTTTCCATTGTTTATAGTTGTCAAGAAAGAAGATTAAAACTCAAAATTTCTCTCTGGTGGCATTGTCTCCCTAGGAAACCTTGGATCTGCATTCTCTGACCATGGTGTTTGGCCGTACAGGTCAGGTGGTAGCAGGGGATCTGGACAACATCTGGGACAACAGCCCACCTCCATGGTTTTAAAAAGTAATATTATCTGTAGGAGAAGTCCTATGGGTCCTAGGATGTGAACCAGAGTGTTCCAATTTCTATAAAAATGAAGTCCCAAAAGAAGAAAAAAGGCATTCCCTCTGGAATGTTATTTCTGGCCCTTGTTTGTTTGTGTTAAAGGAAAGGTCTAGGGGCAAGAGACTTGTTTCTCCATTTTACCCAATGCTCTTGAATAGGAGGGATTCTCTTGCTAAGTTTTGTCTCTGACAACTGCAGCTGGTAATCAGTTCACCAGGTCCCCCGACTTGTGCTCCAGTATATTGAACCTGAGAGTGATCAAAGAATTACACAAGCTGCCTTTTTTTTTTTTTGGAAATCTGAATTACCTTCAGGGAATTGGTGGACCTTCCCAAATAGTAAGAAACTCTTCCATAGTTTCGTGTGGCTGATCTCTGACCACTGTTAATCATGTGCTCCTAAGTGTTGTAGTTGCTTTCCTTGTCATGGAATTAGTGACCACCAAGCCCTGTTGGTGTCCTCGGCATTTCATTTGTAATGGCTTTGGAGTCATTACCCAATCCACTTAATTGCTATTAAGACCAAATGCAAGGGAGAAGATACACCCAACCACTACTCAGAGAGTAAGAGTTCAGACTGGAAAAATCTATGTATATTGTTATGATTGAGATGGAAATTGTGTTGTTTCTGCTGCTATCTGCAGCAGAATTATCCAAGTTACTGTTTAGAAGCTGAGGAACATAGGGGGGATTGTATGAAACTCATTTTTTACAAAAGAGTTGATCAACTCTTGAAGACTAAATTATTTGGTACTGCATTTGGTTTTCAGGTTTTTTTGAAACTTAATGGATCTTAGACCTAACTAAATCTTAGACTGTTTCTCCCATCATTTGATTCTTTCCTGGTGTACCTCTAGCCCCAGACTAGACACCACTGAACATACAACATTGCTGGTATAAATACTTTGGAGAGGGACCTAGTTTAGTGTGAAGACTGTGAGACACTCCTGAAAACTAGCAAAAAAAAAAAAGTATTAAAAAAAAAGGCATTAAAATGTGTTGGTCTCTGTAGTCCTTAGAAATGGCAAGGTAGTTCTTAATTTTATCCAACCAGTACTGAATTCTTCTGCAGCACTAGGGGTACCCATAGTATTGTAGACATTTTTCTTTTGTTCTCACCAATGGTCTTGTAAACACATGGGTATGTGCTTTACTCTGTTCAGGTAATTAACTCTGCTAGTAAAGAAGTGCTCAAATGGCCTTCCTAAATGTCATGTTTTGTCCTCAGTTTCCTTGATTTACAAGATATTTATTTGGTACTCTCATTCACTAACCAATCGGAAATGAAAATAAATTATTTTCTCATTCTTAACATCAACTTTCAGGGTGTTTTTCATAGGCTAAGACTTGGGGCTCTAGCACCGCCTTGTATATGCTTGAATGCTCTTACAGGTTAAATGGACCAGGTCAGTTGAATATTCAGTGTGCAAAGCTAAATTTACCAGTCCTTTAAGTAATATGACATGTTTGAAAAACACAGATAAGGTGTTTTTGTAATTCAGCTTTTTCTCTTGACAGCATACTTTTAAAGGACAAAATAAATAGGCGATTAAGGAAAATCGTTTCTGACCGATGTTCAGCCTTGGAAAGCTTCTTACTGCCCTGCCTGTGAATCAGGAGGGTACCAGGGTTTATCTCCTTGGAGCACACACGCGCACCTCCGCCTCCTCATAAATCTGCTGCTCGGTAGGTCGGCTCTCTGGGAGCTGGATCCATCCCCGTGGGGCTGTGGGACTGGCAGAGCTGCTTGGTGGCCTGGCTCTTCCTGCATCGTGCTCTGAGGCTGGTGTGCCGCAGCTCTTACCTTGCCTTGACCCTCTCCTCCCTCCCACCATGCACAGGGGAGGTCTCCTAGCTGAGAATGCTTTTGTCCTGGCTGGATCCTGCTCGCTTGGCAGCAGTAAGCCAGGGCAGACCCACAGCTGGCTCCAGCTCTCCTCACCGCCCCGGGCTCTGCAGGCAGCCAGGCAGGCAGATGCTCCTCGAATCGATGCAGGCAGTCAGGAGACTCCCCTGCAGTATTTCAGCACAAAGAATCCAAGCTCAGCTGTACTGGCATGCTGGAAAAGCCTTTATACCACCATTTTGCATACAGATAAGATTCTAGTGGTGGGGAAAGACATACCTGGTGTAGGCTAAGGGACTGGTGCACAGGGCAGTGTCCAGCTCCAGGCACTAAAATGCACCTGGCCTTTCTGGATGAGGGATGTGTTGGGTCACCTATCAACTCCTGTGCTGGGTGTGTGTGGAGAGCAGGGTGGGCATAGTGTGGAGGGAACCTTGCCTGTGTTAGATGCTGGGGCACTGGCAAAGTGTGTGCCTGAGATGGGGAATCGAATGTACTTTCTGTGTCCACGAATATAACAAGCACAGCTAGAGTTATTTGTTGAGTTGAGAGGGGCCATATTTTCCATGGCCAATACCCACACCAGTCGTTTTTGGAACTTTCTGTACAAATTGCCAAGGACTGACAGAAAATAAATTGAGGCGAAGGATGAGTTGTAGCACAAACCGGTGAAACACTGTTTCAAGTAACTGTTTGAAGGCTTGTTTTAGCGTCTTGAAAGGAAGCAGGAATTCACGTGTTTTATTTTTAGCTTGCAAGGGAAGAGTTATTTAATGTTCCTTTATATCTCATCTCTGAAAATGTTCTCACTGAGGCAGGATCTGAAGTCCTGGAGCTGGTTAACCCCAGACTTGCCTGCCTGTGAAAATTTATTTTTACAAAGGGGAATTACTGAAATTGTTCTTCCCCTTTTAAGTAGAACTGAGTCCAAACTCCAAAATCAGTAGAGTGTTTCCGCTGCTGGCAGTGATTTGTGATTCACAGTATATGGTCAGGTGCATTTTGCTTTCAGGACCTCATAAGCATTTTCAGATTCTTATTGCGGAGTTGCTTTTGTTGCCATTTGCTTTGATTTTGGCTCCCATTAGATTATGGGAGTTCTAATTTTTCTAAAGCAATATTTTTATCCGAAATTTTAATAGTATTGCTGTGACTGGGCCTTAAATCTCTAAGCAGAGGTGGGATGAGCTACTCACAGCTAGTGCTGGAAAAAACCTCTCTTGCATTTCCTTTCTCCCTTCCTCCCAGGTCTCTGAGCATCAGTACCATGGCTCATGCTTTAGGTTCCTGAAAATCAATGAAATATTTATGATACTTGTTTTTCCAGTAGCTGGATAATGAATGGAGCTGCAAGATGTTGCTGGTCAATACTCACCCCTCTTGTCCGGTACTCTTGGGTCAACAAACACGCATCTTAACCTCCTGCTTTTACTTGCCTTGCTTTTCTTTCCTGTGAGGCAGCAGAACAGTGTCAGCAGCAATGAAATGAGAGCTATCATTTCCTCGAATGGGTAAGACAATCTGCAAAGCATGTATTAAAAATAAAACAGGAAGTCAGTGATTATCAATTTTTAGCAAACACATTTCTGCTGATCTTCAGACTGATGCCTAATGGTAACAAAAGGAGAAGCTCTGCATCTGGGCAGTGTAATTTGTAGTTATTTGTAGTATCTTTTCCCCTCATTCAGGCATGGATGGTTTTTATTTTAAGGCCCAAGGCCTTTAAGAATAATAACAGAGGCCTAATGTTCTTGCTTGTAAACAGCGTGTGTTGAACAGCATGGCTGGGATAAATAGATACCGGGTTAAAAAAAAAAAGGAGCGTCCTTTTTTGTGCATTTACAGTTTTCTGAAGTAAAAGGCAGCATATGGCACTCCTAGCAAGGAAGAAGTCCCTCCTTTCAGAGACTGTCCCCCAGCTCAAGGAGTTAGTGATTGCTTCCCACCTTTATAAAGGAGTTTTACTGGCATCCCTGTGCCGAGCGGCATGCGTGCGGGTGACGGGAAATCAGGCTTCTGCCAGACCTGGCCACCTGCTTGTGGAGCAGTGATGGTGGCGGGAGGGGAATCCACTGGCCAGCAGGCTGAGAGTCTTGATTGATGTCTGTTCTCCCTGCCAGAGAGGAGCCAGTGCTCTGCTGCACAGGCGGCTTCTCCTTATTGCATCTCTTTTCCCCTTGAGAGGAGTCAAGAGTGTTCATTTGGACCCTGCTGCAGAGGAGAGGGAACAACCTGCACACCTGCCAGGAAAGGGAATCCTACACAACTGCTCCCGCTCAGAAGAGATTGGGAGCTGGGCCAAACATTTCATACGTGGGTGATTAAAATTAGACTCCTGCATCCATATGTACGTTCTCATTTTGAAAACACTGCCTGGCTTACTTTTATCTCCTGCCTTTTATGTATTCCCTAAATGGGGGAATGCTTCCACCTTTCCTGTGGCTTTGACAGTGGCCCTTGCACTCACTGGAAATGCATTTACCTTTTCTGTCTGTAATCATACCTGATCACAGGCACAGAAACACAGCTCTGTCTTTCCATTTTCCACTAATACTCCCTTGACAAGTATCTTCTTGAAAGGGAAAAAAAAGTGATAATCTCTCCTTTGGAAAAACAGCCAAGTTTTGCAGTGGACTTGGCTTCTTGCCTGTCCTCCTGTGCTGCTTCAGCCTGAGCAAACTGAGACCTTCCTGCAGCCCACACTGGCTGATCCAGAGAAGTCCAGGTCTTGCTGGAAAGGCATCCTGAGGAGGAAGGGGAGAAGGTAGGCAGACTGGCACAGCATTCAGCTGTGATGTGCTTGTCTGCAGCCTGTTCTGTTCACAAGCGCCAAAACCACTGAAGAATTAAGAAGCAATAGGGCAGCGAGTGCATGGCTGCATGACCTCTGATTATGAAGGATGGAGACATGCACATACTAAAGCTGTTGGTACAGGAGGACTTGGTGCAAAATTCCAGCTTTCAGTGTCAGATGCATAAGATCACAGAGATGCTTATCACCACTAGACAGTGATTTGTTCCTGAGAGTTCTGAAGCATTCCAAGACCCCAGTACTTGCAGAAAGAAATCCTTATGTTTCAAAATACTTTTGAGTATTTTGTATGTTCTCCTCTTAATGGCTCTTCGTAGGAAAATGAGGAGACTTCCTGGAATTAGCAACTGCTAGGAAAACCCTATTAATGCTGCTGTTTTATAAGCAGCCAGATGTCTGCATCCTCCTGCTTCACACTGTATACCCACTGCCGTCTAAGGGCTACCAGTGGGGAGACAGCAGTGGGGACCCACATTGCCCGGGGGGCTGGTTATTTGGATCATGTCGTGCTTCAAAGACAGAACCGTTCCTTGAGTAAACTCCTCTGGGCAGGCAAGCAAGCAGCAGAGCCTCCACTGTGCCCTGAGTGCTTGGCTGGTGTGCACTTGCCCATCACCCTGGTAGTTGCAGGGCTGTTCCTGGTCCTGGCCCTTGCACATGGACGTGCACTCCCATACACTTTAGCAGCCATCCCTGTACCTTTCCTGGGGAAAAACCTGCTCACACGGAAGTGCTGAAATATTTTTCCTGTTGGAGTACATCTTGGATGGTAAATCAAGGGTTGAATCCTCCTTACATGGTCCCAGCTGGGGATTGGTAAGGGTGCGTGGGATCTCCCTGCGCTGGGTTTCCTTTCCTTTCCTCTGGAACAGCTACGAGCTGCTGGGTGCAGGCCAAGGCAGAGGCAGAGGAGGCAGCTGATGCACACCCCATTCTTGCCCTAACATGGAGCGAGGACAAGGCTGCAGGGCACACATGGATACAAAAGCTTTTTTTTAAATATCAAAACTAAGAACAAAGCACCTTGTATAGCAAAGGGAAGTTTATAGCTTTTTCCAGCCTGGAAAAAGGCTTTTCAGAGCAGATAGTGCTGGCATTGTCTCCTAGCAAGTCTGCAGGCTTTACTCGAGGTAGTTTATCTCAAGTTGTTTTTTTTCATTCCTGCAGATTTTAAATTGTCCTCCCAAACCCACAAAATTAAACAAAAGCGGTGACTTTAAAACAAAATGTCCCAATAAAAAAGCCCAAGTGAAATTCATACATTTTTACAGAGCAGCTTCCAAAAGCCTGCCCATAATTGTAGTTTTAAGAGGACTTGCAATTTATGCATAGCCTCTAAACATCTCCCTCCATCAGTAAGTTTTCTGGTGGCATGTGGAGTACAGGGGTATGGCACGGCACTGCTAAAACCAGAGATGCACGTATTCATTGTGTACAAGCAAGAGGACAAGGTATGTATAAAATACTTACAGAATTACGCGACAGCTATTACTGTCATAAAAATGTTGGCAACTGAGCACGAGGGGAGAAGCCAAAATATGTTCCCCAGAGAGCAAAAGGGGAGCAGGACTGAGCAGTTACATGTTGGCTCTGGGAAATGGACCATCCCCATGTGTGCAGCCCCTGTGTATGCTATCTCTTGTCTGGGAAGGCTGTTGCAGCCTGTCCCCCCACAAACAAGGGTGCAAAAGCCCTTACATTAATGAGAGGGGAAGATGGAAATTATCTACAGAGGAAGGAAGTCTTTTGAGAATCACATTTTGCTGTTTCAACTGCCTAAGGAAAAGCTTGTTTATAATAGTATCCTGTCAATAGGAGGTGTCTGTGTAGGTGTGTGTATATATGCACGGAATGTATGTGTATGAGGAGAAAACTTTCACTGTGGTCTGTCAGCCTTAAGCACATGGCTTCTATTTTTCCTTAAACCCTGCAACTTCATTTAAAAAAAAAGAAAAGAAAAAAAAAAGACATTAAGAAACTCCCAAGGTAGAGTGCATGTGAGAGTGTGTGTGTGCGAGGGAGTATGAGTAACTTATCTTCACATTTAGCTGGAGCCTTGGTATTGTCAAAGCAGCTGAATCACTGCCTGAGTGCTGCCATCTTTGCCGTGGTGATAATTTGTCAGAGTGCCAACACTGCTGCCTACTGTCTCTGAAGAGCTGACCTTGTAACAACATCAACACTCTTTCTTTGGCTTTTGCTGACATACTCTAGGCTCTGGAAACTGTTTTCAAAACAAATATATAATGAAGTGTTGTGCTTGTAAAAGCAATTGTGTTTCTGCCTGTCAGATTATTTTAGGGTGTCTCGCTTGCCAAAGGGCAAAGCGAAGGAGTAGACAGGGAGCACACAAATCCAGATAAAAAATGAGGGGCTTTCTGTGTACAGGAATAATGGGAATCAAAATTTACCATCACAAAATCAAAAGTTAATGGTAAAGTGGCAGCTTATGACTCCTTGTGCTGTATCATTGTAAACTTTTCTTTCTCAAAGCAAGGACAAGTGAGCAGAGCTCTACAGACAACAGGAAGAACATGTAAGGGCCAATGGCAAGGAAAGCTCTTGATTTAATGCTTGCTATATACTGTCTTCCTTCATGCAGGCAGGAAGAAATCATCATCTAAAATACTGATGGAGATTTTGCATCTAGACATTTGATATGGAGAAATGAGAGAGGCTTATCTTAGCAAGTGGGGTAAAAGCATTGTCAGTACCTGAAAATATCAATCTTCTTGTCCCTAGGTTCATGCTACTCTGTACCAGGTGACCTGACAAGTTCACGCATTCCCCAGTTGTGGGGGATTATCTGAGCACTTTGTACTCCCTCTGTTTACACGTGTGTACAGGGCACAGCTGCAAAGGAAGCAGAACAAACCAGACACATGACTCACGCCACACTTGCTATGGCTTTGATTGTGTGGACTAGTGGTAGTGAAATGCTGTTACTGATTTCTTTTCTTCTTGCTGTCTTTACTAAACTGAATTAATATAGCACTCACTGGTGTCCTAAATAGCATTTCATGGAAAGACTTTGTGATATCAGAGACTGGATAGCGGATGCATGACAGGCTTTCCTTAAAAACTGCCATGCAATGCACAAAACCCATACATATGATTAGGTAACAGCAGTTTTAATTTTAGCTACGGGATTGGAAAATGCATTTGGTTTAAACCTAGTACTCTGTAGGTTAAGACCAGAATGAAGGATGTAGCTAACCAAAGTTTGGAGGCAACCCAAACATGAGACACCCCAGTTTTCACTCCCCCTCAGAGTTCTATTTTCAGGTGTTGCCGGAAAGGAGAACACTATAATTTATACCAGCATGTTTCCCCTGGAACCTTCTGAAAGTGCAATCCTTTGGATTTGCTGAAGTCAGATGAATATTTTATATACCTGAAATTTCACTTCTTCATGTAAAAGTAAAAGTTACTCTTGATTTTGCATAACAGAGGATAAAAATTGTATTGTTTGTCCACTTTCTGACTTACTTGAAAAACCTCCAATGTTCTGAATTCAACTTTTGACACTTAAAGGAGCTTTGAGATTTGTGGGATTTGGCTCCCATGCATCAATGCGTTGCTCTGTCTTTATGTATGAGTGTGTGTGTATATATATATATATATATATATATATACACACACATATATATATTATTTTTTTTTAATATGTTTATATATTTATTTATGTATATATATGGCCAGTAAAACCACAGAAAACTGTATTTGAGTGAAACAGCAAGCAAATTATATTTTACTATGCATTGTTTTCCAGCTTGCTTGTTTTTGCGGTTTAGTGCTGGATTTTAACCTGCAAGTTTCTGTTTGGGCTACATTTTCTTTTCACATTTCTTCCTGTGTAGCACTTGAATCAGTAGGCCAAAAAAACAAACAAACAAACAGGAGAAGACTGAAAGCAGGATTTTCAATAATGTGGGAATAACTTGCCATGGGACTTATTTTCATACCCATTGGCCCTTTTAAAAGCAGAGGGCTGGTCTGTTACTATTGGACACTGGAATGATACAGAATCTCAAATTGCAAAGAGTGAGTGCTGTAAGTTGCTGGGCCTGTTGTGTGTTGTCTAGATGGGATGTGCAAATTTAGCTTTGAAAGGAGCATTTGTGCCTGAAAAAAAAGAAGTTTTGTTGCCTTAACCAAAGGCATATGTAGAAATGGAAATCTGAATGGTCTCCAAGCTGTGGTGGACAGGCAGTGACTAAATCTTTCTAAACATGGCCACCCATACGCATTCAACTTTGGGAAGGCTTAGGAGCTTGTTGGGTGGGCCGTGTCTAAAATGTTTGCCTGAACCAAACTTATAACAGAAATTTGGTGCGAATTAGCCTCCTGAGATACTTCTGAAAGCTCAGTTGTCTCTGCAATGGAAACAGGAATTTTTTCTGATAGTGAGAAAATTCAGTCGTTTAGTACCTGAAATTAGCTCACAAGACACATGGGTTATAATTCATTCAACTTTATAGTAAAAGCAGACACTAGGTTTTGGTGCACTAGTTTCAAGCTAAATGTCAATCCCCTGTACAGCAGAAGCCTGCTTCTTACAGGTTTAGCTTCTTCTGGATGGATGGCAAGAAGGACTTCCAGAATGACTTTCCAGGGGACTGTGTGCTCTTATTGGCAGTGCATGATTTTAGCTAATAGGTTTATTAACTTATGCTATTTTTTTCCTTCTCATGTGAGTGGGATCACATAGCAGAGACCCTCCCAGCATGCAGCCCCTAATAATAGGTAAGGAAGATTTTTTTTATCAAGGAGAAATGAGAAATTGCTCCTTGTGAGAAAGCTAATTTGAGACTATCTGAGGCAGACCGGCTAGGATTTCTACCAAATAGTGCTTAAAAAATGCAAATTGTTTTTTAAATATGATTATTGCATCAGTGTTTGCTTCTGAAACTGAGGGAGCCATGCATTAGCTGCTCAGTGAGCAGAGTATCAAACTGGACCATAGAAGGAGAAGAGGAAAATACCGTGGAAAACAGGCCTAGAGGCTGAGCCAGATTTTTTCCTGGTTTTGTGCATAAAAAGGTCTTGTTGCAGCCATATCCTTTAAGCCCTGTGGAGTCAAGATGCATTGCCAAGAAAGGCTTTTGCATCTCTGATCTCATGCTGCCTCCTCCACCAGCCTGTATTTTTCTAAAAATAATCCTGATTTCATACCTTAGCTGATGGACCTTCTAGCAGCCACAATAGACGCGGCCTCCCTAGAAAACACTCAGTAATATGTAAAAGCATTGGATCCACTCTTTGAGGGAGGTTGCACACAGCTTTTGAAGAGGCATGCTTTGTATTTTGAGCTGTGCTAAAATGTAGTAAGCTTATCCCAAGCCCTTTCTGCTTCCTCAGAACAAACAAGTCGTTGCTGAATACCAGGTATCTTACTCAGCAGAAGAACAAGAATTCCTTTTTTTCTTTAAAACAAAAAAACCCAAGAAGTCACTTGGCAGGGGGGAAAGAGAGGATTTGTTTTCCTGTCTGTGGGGAGATTTGTCAGGCAGCACAGCCTGAAACATCTGCTGGCGGTGTGTGACAGTCACTAACAGTCGAGGGAGTGTCCTGAGACAGGTGTCATATTCTCCATTTGATAAGCAGGGAGGAAAGCTGCCCTGCACTGGCAGCACAGCTTTCATGGGCTCTGGGTCTGTGTTTCTGCACTGTCAGTGGCAGATCCCTTCTCCCACACACACTGCTCAGCCTGCTTCCTGCCACCATCCTCACAGCTGTATCAGCTCCTTTATCCTTAGCTCCTGGGAAGCTTCTACGCCGGATCTGCTGCTGGAGCAGTAGTAATGTACAGCTGTGCATATTGTGGATGTGAGAGCTTGCAGGCAGCCATGAGGTTTCGTACCTGTATTCATCAGGGTGCCAGAGGCAGGGAAAATATGCTGATGGTCATTCAAAACATTTTCCCAGCATGAAGATGACTGTAGCTTGGTGACTCCCTGAGCCAGAGGTGAGGTCTCCACATTTTACAGCATTAGAGTATGATGACATGGTGGTGTGAATGTGCCTAGCCTTCATTCCCTGGGCCAGGCTTGACTGTCTCTGTTCTAAGTGGTGCTTTTCCTCTCCATTTTTTCTCCACAGCAAAATACAAAGGAACTGGTGGAGTTTGATACGTGCCTTGTATTCATGCTGGACCCAGGACTGCCTAGGCCTGACTGAGCAGAGCTGGACCTTAAAATTCACTGTGGGTGTATCTGTATCTGTAAGGTTTCCCAGTCTATAGCCGGATGGCACCAGAGCAAACCACGCAAACACTGATATAGGAGGCAGCACTTCCATGTGGTGGATTGACCCTGGGTTGACTCCAGGTGCCCACCAAAGCTTGTCTATCGCTTCCCTCCTCAGCTGGGCAGGGAAAAGAAAATACTGTGAAAGGCTCATGGGTCGAGATAAGGACAGAGGGAGATGCTCAGCAGTTACTGTCACAGGACACAGACTCAACTTGGGGAGGGTAGTTACATTCATTATCCAGTCAAATCAAAGGTGGATAATAAGAAATAAAACAAAATTTAAAAACACTTTCCCTTTCCCCAGGCTTAACTTCACTTCCAGTTTTTCTGTACTTTGTTACCCCCAGTAGCAAAGGGGGATGGGGAATGGCAGGTGCAGTCAATTAATCACACATTGTCTCTGTTGATTCTTCCTCCTCTGGAGGAGGACTTCTCATACTCTTCCTCTGCTCCAGTGTGGAGTCCCTCCCATGGGAGGCAGTTCCCCATGAACTTCTCCAACATTTGTCCTTCCCACTGGCTGCAGTTCTTCATTAACTGCTCCAGCATGGATCTCCCAGTGGGCTCCCAAGTCCTGCCAGTAATCTGGCTCCCATGTGGGCTTCTTTTTCCATGGGGCCACAAGTCCTGCCAAGCCCTGCTCCAGCATGGGCTTCCCATAGTATCATATCCTCCTTTGAGCATCCACCTGCCTCTGGTGTGAGGTCCTCCACAGGCTGTAGGTGAATATGTGCTCCACCATGGGCCTCAATGGTCTTCAGGGGAATCTCTTCTCTGATGCTGGAGCACCTCCTCCTGCTCCTTCTTCACTCATCTAGGAGTCTGCAGAGCTGTTTTTCTCACATACTCTCATTCCTTTCTCCCTCTGCAGTCATTGTTTGTGCTACTGCCGTTGCTGGTGGGCTCAGACTTGGCCAGCAGCAGGTCTGTCTTGGAGCTGGATGGCATAGACTCCATTGGACATGGTGGAAAAGCTTCTAGCAGCTTCTCCCGGAAGCCAGCCCTGTAGCCTACCCTCTACCAAAACCTGTCCACACAAACACAATACCCAGCATCATGAGAGAGTTGTCCTCTGCCATTTCAAGGGATCAAGAAACAATTAACAGAAAAGTCTCAAACAGTTTCTGTCACCCAGGAACATGTACTGGATCAAGAGTAAAAATCAAAAAATGATTACAGTCTGACTACAGCTGTAGTGCATCAAAGAAGGCAAGCAACATCAACGGCATGCTTGTGCAAGTGTTGGCCAGCTTATCCCTGACTGCTGTTTGACACACATCAGGCTTTTGACTCCTAGAACCATCTTCGGGGTATCTAACACCTAGCACTGGGAGAGGAGGTGGCAAAACACTGATCCCTGGTTTGCAGGCTCAGTCGCTCAAAAAGCACTCACGAGGTGACCTCCTGTGCGCAGTGTCAAGCCAGCATGAGCTGTGCCTTGTATGCTGAGGCAGGTTTGACACCAAAGTGCTTGTGTGACAGTCTCAGATGTAGGTCAGGTTTGTGCTGCTAGAGTGACCTGTCAGTCACAGGCTGCTTCAGTGGCCATGGCATCCCAGCATCAGCTCGAGCATGGAGAGAGTGGGTTGAGCACTTTGTGTACACACAGCAGGAGGATCAAGTGGGCTTTGGGAAAAAAAAAACCCGCCAAGTGAAAGGCTTTCTCTTCATCTTGTCCTGGGTCTTATCACCTGCACAGAAATGTGTGAGCTTCATTTAAAGACTTATTTTCTCTGATGTAAGTATCCTAATCTTCAGCATTATGCATAACTCAGTGTGTCTCAGTGTCGTCCTGATGGTATACAATTTCACAGTGTATCAGCGGTTCATTTCTCACTCTCCATCCCACATTATAAGGGGTTTCCCCTAAAATATTAATTGCATAGTGTAATAAGCATAGACATTTCTACTCTGACTTACTTCACCTTTAGAAAACACTCTGGAAGGTAGCAGCCATTTGGCTCAGTTGTGCTGGACCAGAAATATCCAGAAATTCAGTGCAATCACCATGTTTATACTGCTGTGAGCCGGATCTGCTTGCCTCTGGGTGTGCATTGGCACAGTAGGTCCTGCAGCCGAGTGCCCTTTGAGATTTGGAGAAGAGTCGTAGTTTTGCTTTCACTCTGTGGCCAGAGTTCAGTGTAATTTTAAGGCCTTAGTGGAAATAGCAAGAACATAATAACATGTGTGTGAACAGTATTTGAAACTCTGGGGGTTGGGGCAAGGGGAAACCTGGTCTATAAAAACATTGGCAAGTGCTATTTTGCCCTACATTTGAAGTAGTGAAGTGTTCAGTAGTTAGTGAAACATACAGCATTCACAAACAAAAAAAACTATTGAGGGTAAACAAAGATTTTCCCAAGGGCATTTGCAGCTGCTCAGTTTAGAAATTTAATCTGAAGGTCTCTGCTCGGTGAAATGGGCTTTCGATTCGTGTCTTACCATTTCATTTTTGAGGTGATTGGCCTGGAAATTGTGGTAAGATACTGGAAACTACTTCAAAATCCTGTACCATTTAGAGGTCCTATACAACAAGAGGTCTACAAAAGCCTGTACTGTTTAGAAGGGCAATACAACAATGTCAGAGCTGTATTTATTGTCTTAGCAAATAAATTTTTCAAGCTGTCAAAATGAGAAAGAGGTTTCTCACAGACAGACACATTGTATTTGGTATTAGCACATACCTGGGTGAATTCCTTGGGGAATCCTTGCCTTCCTCAGAAGATGATGCCTTTCATGTCACTTGGGTGAGGATTAAGCACTATTAGGCAGAGGGATGAAAACTGGTGCAGTTGCTTTAGTGAGACGATGGGATGTTTAGACTTTTGGCTCACTTGATTTATTGCTCAATTATTAGACCGTGCCCTGACACTGATGTGTGAGAGACAGGGAGAGCTATACATTTCTGCCTGATTTCTATTAACAGCCTCCCAAATAACAGCCTGTGTTAACAGCTGCTTTATCCTTTTCATGTTCAGGGAAGAAATGTCTGAAAGCTTTTATACTGTCCAAGTGAGTTAGGGAGAGAAAGAAGGAGCCCTTGTCTCCAGCTCAGCCTTTATTTGCAGTCCATTTATTTTTTCACAAAGAGCAGTGAAATCCAAGGCATGTTGTAATGCTCGTTGCTATTTTGTTATCTCCTTATTTATGCAACAGTTTAGAGAAAGGCTAACAGGTATGTAACTGATGAACTATTAAGGGCTGAGTGTTCAGGACATCTGGAGCATCGCGTGAGTGATGAGTGAAAATCAACTGATCAATCAGTTTCCCTCATGCTCGTCACAGCTAATCTTTATGTTGATCCTGGTGGAGGAAGCAATGTCTTTGGTTAAGAAGCACTGGTATTTTACACTGTGCTACACTGCGAGGATCACTGTGTGTTGTGTGAGATAATTTAACTGCCCTTCTGTGTGTTTGCGTGGAATAAGAAATGTGAAGTACTCAGGATGCTTGGAGTTGACACTGCCAATGTTGTTACAAGACACAAGGAACATAGGAACTGAAAATTCTGATAAAATCTCCATTAAGACCTGAACTGACTCCAGGCTGGGTGTATTGAGCAGCTCCAGAAACTACTCATAGGTTCATATGAGCATAAATTAATGATTGTTGATAATAGTTATGATTCATAGGCGAGGGATGTGTGCCTTGCAAGAAAGTTTCCTTTATAGCTGCTTACACCTTCCCCTCTCTATTTTCACCATAATTTGACTCTGGTGTGTCCCTTCTCTCCTGCTCTGATACTGTCTTTCATCATGTCTTTACCTGTTACTCAGCCCACTTCTTCCTTCCTCCTCCCCAAAGTCTTCTGGTGTCCCAGGCCACTCTCCTGCCCAGGAAATTCCCTTTCTCCCAACTGTCTCTGGTCTGGCTTGCTTGCTTTCCTCTCTGCTGTAACAAACACTGACCCGAGGCTCAAAGGAACAAGGTAGTCCTTGTCTTCATGTCAGTGCTGAGCCTGTTGGGTTATTGTCCAGACAGTGCTAGCAGGAATGGTCTGTCTTGGATATTTCTAAGTTTCTTCTCTATGTGATCTTATTTTCGCACCAGGCTTATAAATGTCTGTGCCCCTAGAAAAATGCTGTGAGATAAGATGTGCTATTAATCCTGTTTTATAGACAGGGGACTGGAATCAGAACAAACAGGGAATTAAGCCAGAGTTCTCCTGAATTACAAATTAGAAGCATAATGCAATCTTTATGAATATGCTCTTTGTTTCAATTTGCCTGAACAGTTTTTAAGTATGATTGCAAAAGAATGTGGTTATGTGGGACATGGAGAAGGCTGAGGTACTCAGCTACATTTTTTGGTTCAATTTTTACCAGCAAGTGCTCCCACCACACAGCCCAAATTACAGAAGGTAAAGGCAGGGACTGGGAGAGTGAAGAGCCACTCAGTGTAGGAGAAAATCAGGTTTTAGACCATCAATGAAACCTGAAGGTGCAGAAGTTCATGTGACCAGAAGAGGTGCATCTGTGCATCCTGAGGGAACTGGCAAATGACGTGGTTAAGCCACTACCCATCCTATGTGAGAGGTTGTGAGAGTGTGGTGAATTTCCCACTGACTCGAAAAGGGGAAGCATAACCCGCATTTTTAAAAAGGTAAAACAGGATGGATTTGATGGATGGACCACTCAGTGGGTAAGGAATTGGCTGGATGGTCACACTCATAAAGAGTTGCAGTCAGTGGCTCGATGTCCAAGTGGAAAGCAGTGACTTGTGGCATTCAGGGGTTGGTAGTGGGACCAGCACTGCTGAACATCTTTGTTGGTGACATGGAGAGCAGGATCAAGTGCACCCTCACCAAGTTTGGAGATGACAAACTTGTGTGGTGCATTCAACACACTGGAGCGACATGAACAGGCTTGAGGGTTGGGCCTGTGCAAACCCTGTGAAGCTCAGCAAGACCAAGTGCAAGGTCCTGCACCTGGGTCAGGGCAATCCCAAGTACAAATATGGGCTGACTGGAGAATGTATTGAGAGCAGCCCAGAGGAGAAGGACTTGGGAGTGCTGGTGAATGAGAGGCTGGACGTGACCCAGCCCTGTGCTCTTGCAGCCAGGAAAGCCAGTTGTGTCCTGTGCAGCCTCAAAAGCTTCATGTCCAGCAGGCCGAGGGAGGGGATTCTGCCCCCATACTCCTCTCCTGAGACCCCACCTGGAATGCTGTGGCCAGCTCAGGGGTCCCCAGCACAGGAACAATATGGACCTTCTGGAGTGAGTTCAGAGGAGGCCATGAAGATTATTAGAAAACTGAAGCAAGAGAGAGAGGCTGTTCAGCTTTGAGAACACTCCAGGGAGTCCTTACTGCAGCGTGTCCATACCTGAAGGGAGTCTACAAGGAAGCTGGAGAGAGACTTCTTAGGTGGGCTGATAGTGGAAGGATAAGAGGCAATAGTTTTAAACTGTTATTAGGTTGGATGTAAGGAAGAAATTTTTTATTATAAGGGTGTTGAGGCACTGGAACAGGTTGCCCAGAGATG
This sequence comes from Dryoscopus gambensis, assembly GCA_013389985.1. NCBI lineage: Eukaryota > Metazoa > Chordata > Aves > Passeriformes > Malaconotidae > Dryoscopus > Dryoscopus gambensis. The sequence goes on along the minus strand of WEIT01035945.1, from coordinate 52,677 downwards.
TAGATGCTCCATCCCTGGAAGTGTTCAAGGCCAGGTTGAATGAGGCTTTAAGCATCCTGGTCTAGTGAAAGGTGTCCCTGCCCATGGCAGGGGGTTGGAACTACATGATCTTTAAAGTCCCTTCCAACCATTAATCTATATTGGGAAAAGTCCCATCCCTCAAAGTATATTGTAAAAAAAGGTCTCATATTTCACATGCAAGTTTTGAACTTTCTGAGCAATGCTTGCTGCAGTGTCTGAGCAGATAAGCTGATTTGAATTATCTTTCATTTGATTGCTCTCTATTTGTTTTCAGCAGTGTCATTAGGGGAAAAACAAAAAGGGAAAAAAACCCCCAACATTTATTTAAAGTTACCAGTACTGCATTTAGCTGTAGCAAAAGTTAAGTGAAGTTAATCACTGCTGAGGAGAATGGAGGTTTAAACTGACCTCACAGGAGAATAAATCAGGAACTGAACAAAGATTTTGAGATGCTCTCAAGGGAAACAGAGGTTGCAGTACTGAGCTGCAAATAGTGCCAGGTATGGGCTGACTACACAAAGGAGAGAGTCCTGATTGCCCTTCTCTCAGCTGGTTCATTCTCCTTCCTGCCAACTGTACTAAGCAAGAAAAATGGACCAAACAGAGGAACTTCTAGGCGAGCTTCCCATCTGGAAAATCAGAGCTACATGGGCTTTCTCATGCACTGTGTATGAGCCATTTGCTCTCTGCAGGCAAGGTGAGGTTCCCAGGCGCCTGGCATATTCTCAGAAACTGGTCCTTTGCATCTTTATGGTGAGAATCAGGATGCTGGAAACAAGTCCTAGGTACACCTCCCTACTCATTCCTCCAGGCTTAAGAGAATCTGAGCCCAGGATCCCCTGTTAGGCCAGCTCAAATAAAGAATGGCACCAGAACTGGAAAGTTCCCTCCTGAGTGAAAGTACACTCAGCTACAAGTTTCAAGTACATAGTGCAACTACTTGAGTACAAGTGATTTCTAACATGAGTGTCCTTTTGCAACTTTTTTTCTAAAACCAATTTCCTGTTGTAAACCAAAAATAATATACCCAGTTATGAATGATGTTGCTTTTACTGTATTCCTTAAGACTTTACGGCTTGCCTCGCATGCCTTGCTGGAACAATTCTTAAAATATAATGTTCTCAGTGATACCAAAATACAAATTGTAATTTGCTATAATTTCAAAGCCACATTTCATTTTTAATTATTTTTGCAAAGTGTCTGATATGTTTTACTATTAAAATAATTTCCATATGGAGAGCAACCTTGTTGCTGCTGAACTGGAGAGAAACAAGTGAACTGGAGAGAAACAAAAGTTTTGGTGTCATGTGGGGCAAGTTCAGGAGCAGAATTTCAAAGGAAAAAGTAAAACCAGAAATCCACAGTTTCCCCTGAACATCAGTAGCTTTGGTTTTTAAGTAACTGGTTGAATATGGTATTTTCAAGGTAAATGTGGAGCCTGCTCTCAGACAGATCCTTTGAAAACTAATTTTAGGTTACAGTTTTCTCTGAAAAGTTTGTCATAGTTAGTCATAATAAGAACCTGTTAAAGGCAAAGCAAACAGGTCTGATGGACTAATGCTACCAGAGGACAGTCAGGATGGATGTAGAGTCTCATTGCTTAAGCTGTGGGGTATATTTGTCCCTTCTCTTAGAGTATAATGAGATAAGTATATTGCTCAGTGTGGTTTGCATTTTGGGCCTTGCTTCCCCCACCCCAGAAAGCTTTCATTTTCAAGTGCAGGAGTCCATATCCATTTCATTACACATTTTTTATCACAGTTGAATGGCATGTCATGCTCACGTTGGCTGTGGTTGCTCTATGATCTGCAGGCATTTCAGCAGTTTCTGTAGTGACTGCTGTCCTGGCTGCCCAGGCCAAATGCCCAGGACATGCAAACACTTTATTTGCATTCTTTCTCCCAAGTGCTGACTGGCTCAGTACTACTTAATTAAAACTGGATTAATCATTGGCAGCTGTGTTCAATTTGACTTCTTCACATACAAATTCCTAGCTATCATCCCCCAGCATTTATCTGTAGATAGACTAATAACATCTGTAAAGATAGATAAGGATAATGTCAAGATTATCTATATTTGCATGAGTGCTTCATTTGGAGGTCCGCAGTGTAATGCGCCAGTCATTTTCACGTGCTTGAATCCGAGGTGGACAGTCACCTCCGTTTCCTGGGCCAGAGTGCACTTAACTCTTCAGGTCATAGAGGGTTTTCTCCTGCAGTGCTTGATGTGGAGAATTGTCCCTGAGAATGCACATCTGTTAGTCACCCAAAAGGCTCCACTCTTTCTGCTTGCAGGTGAAAATAGAATAGAGTTCTTGCGTATCATGAACATCCTCTCCCTGTTATACAAACATCCAATGACTCAGGTTTCCTTTTGTCCAAAATTGCTGAAGAGGTGCTTTAGAAAGAAGAACAAGTTGCGTCGGGATGCAAACAGACATTGTTTTTAATATGTTCAAAGCTGGATAAGGAGAAATGGATCCCACAAAGCTCAGGATAAGTACAGGATTTAGAGGGGTTTTTAGGGGCACTTTACAGCTTCCGTCACAGTAGCTGAGAGAAATCCTTCCTGTCATACAAATGTGTTTTGTTGATTTATATCTGGAAGAAGGACGAGATTGGGGGTTCTTGCATCAGCCTGAGGAGAAATGCTACTAAACCTTGTACATCCATGTGCCAGGAAAACAGGAGTCAAGTTGCAGGCACTAGCCTGGAGACTAGAAACTCCTGTCTTCAGAAGGGGCTGGAACTGGAAGGGAATAGATCAGCATTTCCTCAAGCTCCCATCCACAGTCAGGGACTTCCAGTGTCTCTCAGGTGTGAGGAGGTGAGTACTCGGGTCCTGGCCTCTCTTCCCACGTGCCAGGTACGCATGAAATAAAAGATGATTTTGCAGAGCAGAAGCAGAAGGGGAGAAGTTTAATCAAGTTTGGCGATGCATTTGCCCTGTCTTGCATCTTTTTAGTAGAACTGGAGTGGGAAAATTGGAGGCTGCAGGTGAAGTGAGACGTGATTAGATACAGCTCATTGACAGGCAATTGACAGTCAGTGAAAGAAGACAGGAGCACACAGTGCTAAGTTTTAGGACCTCTATGGGTGAAACATGTCATGGCACTGGGAGATCTGGCTTCCCAACTGTCTCTGCTGATCTTTCATATGCAATCAAATCAAAACCTTCCCTATTTTATAATTTTTGCCCTCTTTTATCTTTTGTGCTGTGGATGGCAGTCCTGTACATTCTTCTCAGCTCAAAATTCAAAGACTTAGGGATCATGATTCCATTTAATGGCTGAGGTTTAGCATGCTCAAGGGATCAGATGAAAAGGCAAGGGGAATGAGGTCATTTATCTTTTGTACTTTATCCATAACTTTAGCCAGAAATTAATTTTAATTTGTTTTGCTTTCGGAGAAAAGTGTGGGCCTGAATGTTGCCATTATATGTGGCCTCTCATAAATTGTCAAACATTGTTTCTGAAACTATTTTGATAAAACTCCGTTCTGTTTGGTTCACAGTTACAGATACCTTCTTGCTGTGGTGATTATCTGATACAAATACCAAATGTTGCTATTGAAAGAAAAACAGCTGTAGTTAAATTTAGGTAAAACTTAAGGAATTAGAATGTTGCCAAAACGAAGATGATAAATTGGGAATACTTTACAACCTTTCAGCTGATACTGAAACTAGAGCTTAAATTAACAACTGCAACATTGCTGAAATACATTTGCCCGCATTCTTCAAAATATAATTAGGAAATTGCCTTGTTCAGTGAAAATTAGTTAAAACTACTGGTTTACTTAATATGAATGCAGTTTGGGTTGGTGCCGTATTTTTAAATGATCAGGAACCCAATCCTGAGAGTCACTTTTCCAATATGAACCTCCAGACCATTTCAGTGTGGGATTTTAAGAGTTGTGTAGGTCTCCTCAGGAAGACAGGGACAGTTTTGCCTCCTTTTTAATCAACATCATTCTTTCACTTTTCCACACTGGCCTCTGTAGAGCAAAAGGCTGCTTATCTACTCAAATGGAATGGGAACTTCTCTTCCTGTGAAAAAGCACACGGAGAAGATTTTCATTTAAATATAAGTAGGAAATGAATCCAGCCTGCTAGAGCTGGAACGCAAATGTATTAACTCTTTACATTCTCTTCTGCCAGAATGCCTTATGCCAAAACTGTGTATGGAATGTTTTTAAGGGAAATCAGTTGGATGAATGTAGGGAGAAGGCGAACCAGACAGTTGGCTTCAGCAGTACTTGTGATACCCACAGCCTTGACTCTCTCCAACAACCCCAGATGGATTCCCCAGCAACCCAGCTCAGGGGTGATAACCTCTCCTGGGTACTTTAGTTCCTACTCACTCTCACTGTCTTGTCCCTCTGTTTTCATCCTGCTCGCGGCTGTGGTCAACAGTCTTTCTGCACACTGTTAAGGAGACAGCTTCCCACAGCTGGTCCCAGCCTTTCTGGCGACCCCCTCCCCTGCAGAGCCATGCACAGGGAAAAAGAGGTGGACGCAGGAAAGGGTCTTCCAGGTGAGCCCACCAGATAGGGGTTGAAACCACTTTCCTGTTTGAGATTTGGGAATCGGGTTGTTACAGTAATTGTGAAGTTTGTTTCAGGCCTCATATCTGAAGATTGCAACAAACTGGTTGCAGCTGAAGCCGGAACCCTGTTCAGCCATCTGAGTTGATGGCAGGCATCCAACCTGACTAATTTTAGCCAGGATGCTCTTCCGTTTCCTGCACAACATTTCACACTTCAATGAGTCAAAGTGAAAGTAGGTTTGGATATTGCGGACGAGGTCCCAGCTTGCAGTTAGAGCTCTTTGGACATTGGTGTGTGTGTTGTATGGCCAGATGAAAGCAGTGACATGTCCCATTGCAGTGCCCTCAGCTGGACCTTGGAGAGTGTTTCATGTACTGCACAATGACAAAGTTCACTGAAACATGATGGTCAGTTTATTTCATCTGTCTTCTTGCACCCTTCCTTTTGTTCCCCATGTAGCTGTACTTCAGCATGCTCCCAGGAGGAAAGTCAGGCTTGCCTTGGTAAAAGTCATGTAAAATACAGCACTGTGGTTTACCTACTGTTTATAATCACATTTTCCCCGAAGATTTCTCTAGAAAGGCTTTTACATTCATCACAGATCCGTGCCTTGTGCTTACTTCCATGCTAATAGCAGATACACACAGTTATACCTACACATTATTGTAATTGTTGATGGTGCCCTATTTAGTTCACACCGTTTTTTTCTGTGTAGTAATAGATTTCCTGAATCTGTCCATTTTTGCTTTTGCTAAATTAAAAAGAAGACACATTAACATGCTTTCAAAGAGATTTAGGGAGAGGGAAACCACTACATCCCAGTGCATGAATTAAAAAAAATGCTAATGGGCCCATAAATGAAAATCAAGAGTTGCTTTTATTTCAAATAGTTGCATCTCTGTCAATGCAAGATTTATTGGTTTCCAGTCCTCCCAAGGCTTAGGAACAAGCTTAGTCGGACTCATTGAATTCAAAAGCAGAGTTCCTTCCACACAGCAGAGCAGGGGCGCAGGAGCCAGCTGAGTTTCAGCAGATCCTGTGAGCCTCGCTTGTGCTTTGGCTGCATGGGAGCATGGTGGCCTCCAGCAGTGAGTCTGTTCAGAAATACCGGCTTTGTTCAGTGTAACACAGGGCCTTCAAAGAGCCAGTTTATATCTGATTTGCCTGCTGGAAGTCAACCAGGTGATGGAGATGTGTTCTGCAAAATGTGATGGATAAAATGGCAGAGGATTTAGGCTTGTACACACGGCCTTACCGGTGCTTGGCTTGTCCATGATGCAGGTGGAGACTGCCTTGGGCCAGCACAAACAGCAAGGTGGTGGACCAGGTAAGGCAAGGTTCAATCTGTGTTTCTCTAGAGTCCGTGCATGAATGTGGGTTTGGATCTTCTCCAGAATTCAGGGGCTCTTCTCGCTTACAGGGGAATGTTCGCTCAGTTAAGAGCGGTGAGGAGATGGAAGTATCTCAGACACGTTGCTGCTTCCTGCTGATCTCCCAAACTTATTTAGGCAAGTTGCTAAAAAGGACAAAAGATGGCTATTGGCAAAGCACTGTAAGTAAAAACATTTTGGGTAAGATAATAAAGCAACATGTAAAATTGCAGCAAGATCCTACTTTTTGCCTCCCTTCAAGAATCTTGATGAACCATGAAGTGTAATCAAATATTAAAGTAAGAGTTAAAAATACTTTTAGCTTAATGTATTTCCCTTAATCTCTTATCTGTGTTACTTTTAGTCTGCTACTTCTCTCCTCTGCTTTTATATTAAAAAGCTGCACAAACAGAAGTACAAAGTGCTGTTCAAGCTATAAAGCAAACAAAAGGAAATAAAAATATACTTACTTATAGAATTGTTTTATTTGAAGTCATTTTACATACTGTGTAATAATAGCATATTTGAAAGTTGAAGACATGATTATTTAAGAAAAAAAAAGTTGATTGTATCTTTTAAGGACTGTTCATGTTAAATACTATGGTTCTTTTTTAGTGAGAAGCCTTGTAGAACAAAATTCTCTTCAGGTTTCTGTTGCTTGAGGGCAAAATAATTTTCATAGCATTGAGGGAGGCATGCTGTTGCAGCCCCGTAGCAGAATGCTCGTGCTGCCTGGCAGCACAGGAACACAGCAGCAAGCTTGAGAGAACATGTATGAAAGCAGATAGATAGGAATTTGTTCTCGTTGCCATGGTGTTGGACATTGTTTACTTCACCTATCAGCTGAGTCTGGTTCTTCCCCTGTCTTCTGGAAACCTGCAGACCTGACCTGTAGCCAGGTTCTGCCTCAGAGAGGCAGTCAGGTCCCCATAGCATATGGACGAGAAATGTATGGAATTTTTCTTTTCTTTGAAATAAGGTTTCTGGCATTTGTGGCTGAGGAGGAAAGCTCCAGATGGTGAAGTGAGCATTATCTGTTCAGTGGTATTTCAGGTAGCCTAAACCCCTCCTAAGCACACAGTCAGCTGGCCCCTGGAGCTTACAGCCCTGGGTTAGCAGCAGGAGCCCCACAGAGGTGGGTTCTGTTTCTTCTGTCCCCAGGCCCTGGGACAGGTCGGGGAGATCAGGGGTGGTCCTGAGGTCTCATTTAGCTGGTGGCCTCTTTGCTCCAGTCCCACTCTACCTGCCAGACTGTGGAATTGCTCTCAAATAGAGATGCTTAGCTGTTCTAAAATTTGTGGCAGCTTAATGTTTATCTCAGATGAGGGACTGAATGAGTGCTGCACATCAGTTTCCCTCATAGTATGTGCCAGGCTGTAAATATAAAATGCCAGGTTGTGGTTATAAAAGCAGTCTGTCAGATATATATGGCACCCTTCCCTTGGTACCCTTAAACTAGGTAAAACAAAGCAGACCAGACATGCATATCCATTTTAGCTTTTTTCAACTACTAATGTCATGGTGCTATCTTCAGTGACTTTGGTTTTATCATGGTGCTATAACTGCCAGTGAACTACTGTACTTAAAAGGTTGTTAGCATATCCTTTGTAATTTTGAAAATAAAATATCCTTGTCTCCCTCTGGCTGAGTGGTTAAATCACACTACAGTGGCCCTACTTGATAATTTTCTCATGAAAGACTCAAATCCTAGGGTTAATTAAAGCATGGAATAAGTATCTAGGGAGGCATACATAAATGCTAACAGGATTCCAACCACATATCTACAGAGGCAAACATCACCATGTGCAGTTTATGCTAAGCTGAGAAAAGGAAATCCTTAGATCTCTTACAAGGCAGAATTTTTATATTTTGTGACAGATGTAGACAAACTGCCCCCCCCCAAACGATAACAAAACCCCCAAAAATTTGATAATGACAGTATGTAAATATATCTCTAATAATCATAGGGATTAAACGTTCTGGGACACTGTATAAAGCTTTGTATTTGCAGGAATCTTAATACCCGTTCCTATCAGAGGAAGCTGGATCTAGGATCAGAAAGCAACGAAGACTGCTTTGTCTGACTGCAACTGCTGAGGAAACTTTAGCAATAAAAATTATCTACTGATAACATAATCTGGCCAGTACTGCAGGGCAGAGTATTATGGAGAAGAACTCCATGATTCATAATGATAGGTGATCAGAAATACTGCTCAGCTCCTTGTCTAAAAGCCTTGGTTCTGAGAATATCCACTGTCACTCACCATCCACCCCTGGCACAAACAGGGGTGACTCAGAGGGAAGGGGGTCACTTCCTGACTTCCACCCACCTCCTTGGCTGGCCTCCATTTTGCCCACGAGGTTTGTTTTCCTGTGCTGTGTTGACCTTCTTCAGTTTGTGCTGGTTAGGTGAGGTAAAGGCAAATAAATGGATGAAGTGACTTAGAGCTTTAGGCAGAAGCCCTCATCGCTATTCCCTCAGCAGCTGTAACCACTCTGGCATAAGGGGATTCTGCAGAGGATCCCTCCAGCCCCTGGATCACCTGGATTTTAGGTCTGAACTCCTGTAATTTATTTTGTTCATTTTAAAAGCGGTTAGGGTTTGTCTACTTAGAGCAGAACCTTAGGAGATGTACTGATACCATCTGCTTTAAGCATCCAACTTGGATGCATTTCAGACAACGGCGCTAGGAGCAGCAATTCCCAGTAATTTCATCGTAGAGAGGCAGGTGTCTCTATGTGGGCAATTCAGGTCATTCATGTTAGATTCTTAAAATAGAACATATGCAAATTCAGACTGTCTGCTGCCTTCACCTCATCCATTGCTTACGGCATCATCTGTTTATGTTTTAAAGGTGATTTATCATTGAACTACTGAAAGAGACGTTGCACTCTTTTAAAATTGTCTGCCCGATGTAAAAAAATGGGTGTCTGCGTTAGGCCACAACTGCATGCCAATTACATGTGTGCCCCCAGCACACGGTTCACACCTAAGCTGCTTGGGGGGTGGGACTGAGGTGCTGATAGGTGGGCAGTGGTGGGGGACGAGAGAGCAGGAGGTCTGGGCAGGACCAACAGCAGCCCCATTGCTTTTGGGTAGGTGGCCCGAGGCCGGTGGCTGGGCTGATACAGCCCCAATGGTTTTTGAGGCAATTTGAGCTATTGCATTTGCAGAAGCATGTTAAAATATAAATGAAGATATGTGTTTCATATAAAATCATCTCTGCAGGAGTGTAGAAGCAACCGTGGTGGTAGGGAATCTAACTGCCAGTTTATTTGTGGATGTTTTTTTAAACGCATCCTTTTGAGAACCATTAGAAAAAGGCTGTTTTACCAAACTGCTCCCTGGCCCCTTGTGTTTGCATGTTTACTCCATTGCTTTGGAAGTGCTCAAGCTGTCACTATGCTGTAGAGTTGTAGTCCAGTCTTCAAACATTTGTTCCCTTTGGTGTTACCGTGCTGTTTCATACTGCATCACTGGCCTTGTATTCAGTGCCATAGTAACCATTCTCTGGAAGGGCAGCAGGACAAGGCAAGGAACATGTCAAGCACCTGAGAGAAAGAGCAAATGCAAAGCCTGACTTGATAAAGTCTTTACATGGATGGCAAATATTTGACAGCGTTTTGTGGTGGCTGGTGAGTTCTCCCTAGGAAGGAGAAATACAGAAACAATTCAGAATAGTGAGCAAAAATTCCGAGTGGCCCACCAGTAGTTAACAAGGGCATTGCACAGACCAGTCCTGTGTTGGAAAGAATGTGCTGCTTGTAGCAGCATGGGGAACACAGGTCAAACCCTCCAATTCCTAGGCTGTTCTTAGGCACTCTTGGGGAGGAGGTAGGAATGATGAAAAATAGGCTGGAAATTATGTATATCCTCCTTTCTTGCTTGCTTTCTTCCTCTCTTTTTCTCTTCCCCTGCCCATGTATCTGGATTTTCTCAGTTATTCAGCAATCCTGTCGGAGGCATCCATGGAGGTGTGTGCAGGCAGAGTCGCTATATTTGCTCTCTGCCAAGATAGGGTTCCTCGTTTGGCTTGGTGTGGCAGCATCCCTGGGTGGCACACCTGTCTTCCCAGCCACCGCTGGAGTCCATCTCTAGTAGGCGAAAAGCAAGACTGAGCCCAGGCTTCAAAAGGTTTCTTTCATTCTGACCTATTTTGCCTAACGTGCTTTATTTTGCATTCAGAGTTTAATTTCAACCAGAGGCACACATTGTGTGAGAAATCCCACTCATCAAATAATCGAAATAATTTCTTGGGACACTATGGGTTCTTGCACCATAGGGCTTGAGTGTTTGGCTGCCAGTGGCATGCACTGCCAGTTACCAGATACTTGGATCCTCTGGGAGGAGGGAGTATGGGGAAGGAGGAGCTGTAAAGGCTTCAGTTGTCACAACCTTTTTTCAGCTATTACAAGATAAGGGCACAGTTTCATAACACAAACTCTGCCTGCCTCAGTGCAAGGTCTCGCCTGTGCCAAACCCCGACTGCTCTCTCCTGTCTCTGCTCTCTGCCTTCCCAGCCGTGCTGGAACTGAAACAAAATAGTTGCCATGTCGTGAAGCAACTCAGCCTCAGAAAGGACTCTGTGTTGTATTTCCACCACTGTGGCCTGAGGCATTTTAATTTGAGAAGGGCATCCGGGTCAGCTTGAACCCAGACGGGCTTGTTAGCACCAGTGCAGCCACGGCCATGCCCTCTGGCTGTCCCTGCCCTCCCGTGCAGTGCCTTGCATGGGGCTCAGAGGCCCTGGAAAGCCATGCTGGATGGGGCTTGCAGAACCCAGGTCCCTGAGGAGCACCTGGTGGTGATGTCCAAGTGATTGCAAGATTTGCCTAGGTCTAGCATGGCAGGCTGTGAGCCAGAGCTGGCACAGCATTTTGACACTCCTGAGGAGCCACCTGGGTGCCCTTGCGCTGTGCCCAAAGCTCTGCCGAGACACAGAGGCTGGCTCAGCCAGGATGCATCTTGGATCGATGGGACTTAATGGTCCTGGCTCCTTGTGAAAGCAATTAAATGAGGAAGGAAGACTGGGTGCTTGTCTCTGTATAAAGGAAAGCCTAAAATTGTGATCGTCTCTGGCTCAGGAATCTGACAGCAAACTGACCCAACCACAGGTTGTTTGCTTTTAGTATCTTGCAATCTCCTGGGTTTGCAGCCCAACATTCAGCTCTTTGGGCAGCACTGGGGGAGGCCTTTTCTACCCGGTGACCCAAGCAGCTGCCTGGTGCCTGGGCAGGGGTGCTGAGAAGGAAGTAATGCTGTCTATCAGGCAAGTGGGCAGTGAGATGTGATTCCCTGTGCCGTTTCATGCTTGGCTTTGGAAGTGCTGGAGCAGTGCCGTTACTCCATCCCTTGTACACACTGCCTTTTAGGAGGGAGAGTCAAGTCATGGCAGCTGCTGCAGTTTGAGTTCATCCAGACGGAGTCAGCGCTCACAGGAACCAGGCTTTACCTTTATTTTGTATGGCTCAAGTATTGTGCGAGAGGATCAGTTATCCTATGGCAGTAGGAACAGATCCCCCTAGAAGATTCAGTAGCAATTCTGATGAGAAAATACTTTGTTGGGAAAACGGCCATTCATCTTAGAAGCGTACATGTGCTTGATGCAGTCTATGTCAGGCAGTCCTTGGCCAACAGGTGTTTAAAGTAAGGCAGAGTAACCTTCCTCTGAGTACATTTGACATTGGCTCCTTCTCCTGTTGCATTTCCCAGGTAGTTATTAACTGACTCTGTTCCAGAACAGTAAGCACGCGATGATGCTTCCAGCCGTGCCTGACCCTTTCCGTACAAAAGTAACTGCCATCTGGAAGCTGGTTTCCACCTTTCTTAGCACATTCCAGGTGTCTACCTGTGTTTAAAAAAACACTTTTTTAAAACCTGAAGAGTTCAGGGCTGTCTTCCATTACTGACAGGCACAATTTCTAAAACTATCTGGATTTTCCTGCAGGTCCCCTGAAGTTTTTTTACAAATCCATGGGATGAAGGAGAACTGGGTTTGTGGGGAACGCAGCAGGAAAGATAAAGACTCTGAAAGCGTGAAATCATGAGTGACATGGGAGGCTGCTTTTGGCCTTGGGACATCAGAGCAGACATGAATTATTGAAATTATGGCTCTGTTAATCTGTGTGTTGTCAGCCCTTCTATAAACAGTGAGCAGGTGCTGTACGACCGCAAGTCCTGTTGAGTGGGAAAGTCCTCTGGTCACGGAGTAGGGGGGGACTTCTGCTGGGACTCCAGCCTGCAGCTTCAGCTGCCTGACCTGGATCATTTGTTGGTTCATACTGAGGGATATTGCTCTTCAAAAGCCTGTGTTCATTTCTTTTGTAACAGGTGATGTTGTTTAATAGTCCATTAGACTCCCTCAATAGCTTTACTTTTTTACTCTGTATGGAGTTTGAGTGAAGCCACTAACAGTACAGAAGACAGACTGTAATATTAACAGATATACATGGAAGGTGTGCTTGCCTTTCACCTTTTGGGGCTTTTTTGCAATTTTTTGTGTATAAAGTACTTAACACAGTTTGCAAACGACTATGTGGAAATTGAAACTCAAATGCATTATTCAGCTTCAGGGTGTGCTTTATGGCCTATCTGTTCTGATAGTCAGCATCAGGGGAAGAAAATTCACTGTGTATTAACATGAGGATGGCATTGAGTAATTGTAGAAATTAATCTGTGGAGAATCCTCTTGCACCATGTGTTTTGACCCTGTATCCAGAGTGCCAGACAGAATTTTAAAAGTGAATCAATAAGTAAATACCTATGTCAAGGCAAAGTAAGGTGACTCTTCCAGGAGCCTGCATTGCTGTTTTCCATCTTCAGAGGTCTCTTAGAACAGCTGCAGTTTTGAGCATCTTCAAAACTGGAGATCTGTGAACTCCGAAGCCAGCTTTTGCTGACAGATACAGCAATATGCAGATTCCACAAACAGCTTTGGCAAGTCTTGTATGAAAATAGGGTAAAAATATTATTAACTTGGATAGAGTTTGACTTACTTATAAAGCAGTAAAAGGGAATGAATTAGTAATTAGGGGTTTATTTTTATTTTTTTATTATTTTTATTTTTATTTTTATTTTGGACTCTCTAACAGGGTGGGTTGAGGTCTGTAATAGCAGTAGCTCTTTTTTCTACATCTTCCATTACATTCAGACAAATGGAGAGCTAAATAGAAAAGTTGACTTTTTGATGATATAGTTACTGGACTGCATTCTTACTTCAGACACTCCTGGTGCAATAGTACTTTCACACCTTGAACAGGATTTTAATCTTGAAAATGAGAAGCAATTTGGGCTACTCTAAATGCCTAGCACATATTGGGGGAGGCAGGTTCCTGGGAAAACACCATTAGGACCACTTCAGGAAAGCAAGGCCCAGTTCATATAGCAGGTGTCAGGTTGCTGCCACTTCAGTCCCTGCTCTTGGAAAAGTTTTCTGCAGGCGAAAGGCTTGGCTACATTGCATGTTCTATCCTTTCCTGTGCTGAAACTGCTGCAGGAAAAATATGGCCTCGTTTTGCAGGAAGAATTTGTTCTCAAAGATGTGGTTACAAGACTGGGACCTTAGAGGTGGTAATTCGTGTAATGTCTAGTACACTTCCCAAGGCAAACTTTGAATGGTATTACTAAGATGTCTCTGTAGTGCAAGAATACATTTGAAGCTGTAAAGCATCAATGTTTAACTCAAAAGGCTCTGCTATGGTTAGTCCTTAATTAAGGGCTTAATTTAGTAGGGCAGTATTAATAATGATTATTTAGCACCTTCCAGAGAAATTCTTTTCTGTTCCACAGGCAAACAGTTTTGTAAAAGTTTTTTTCCAGACTACAGTGGTGGAAGTGCATGGGGTTTTTTGTTTCTCAAGGTGTAAATCTGGTGTTTGTCACTTGTACTGGCTCTGTATCTGTACCTATACTACCACTGCATTTCTGGCTGTTGAGCATGATTTTGTGATTGCAATTCCTGTGGAGATAAGGACCTAAATTTTGAAACCAGTGAATGGCAGGAGCAGAAAAATAATCATTATCTGTTTAAGGGGTGTTGATTTCATACTATTGACTCATTTGTTTTCTTAAAAATAAACCCCAAGTTGTCCCCCAAAGCAAAACCTATAGTTTGTGTCTCTCTTTTTAGACTTTGCCATTACTTAGCTCTCGCTGGTGACATGAGTCTATCTGGGTTAGATTTGCTGCACAAGAAAACAACCCTGACTTTTACCGGGTGGGTGGACAGGAAAAAAACCCAACTTTTTGTCAGTCTTTTGTGTTGCAGCAGCTGGATTCATTGCTGCTATAGCAACACACCACATGATGAGGTGTATTAGATTGCTCTGCGCAGAACACGAAGAGGAGAAGGAACACAGCTCCTGGCTGAAGGTAAAGGTTGCACTGGAGTTTCTGCTGGAGAGCTGGGGAAGGTCAAATGCTCCAGTTCCCAGCACATGCTGTGCACAGCAGAAGGTAGAGGCGTGTGGAGGTGTTAAACTGCAGAACCAGGTAAGGTACAGATGCATCAATTAACCTGAGATCTTAACCCTCCTCCACGTGGCAGCTCAACTTCCCAGAGAGTTTTCTCGTAGATTTTCCAAGTGTTGTTTTGTTTTTTTTTTTTTTAAGTTACTTTGCTAATGTGACAGTGTGAAAACATTGACAACAGTTGGAACTGTTAGAGAGACTCTTCTACTGCAGAGAGACCAGTTTTACAGATTAGGAGGTGATTGTCCTCAAATCAATGCAAAAAGAATATGTAGGGGGGTTTTTTGTTGTTTCAGCTTCACTTGAAGATGTTAAACAAGTTTTGGTTTTGTTACTGTGTGCACAGTGGTTCAGAACATCTCTGTTGTCAGTCAGAATTCAGGGCATTATCTACTTAGTGATTTTTATTATGAGTACTTTTTTAATGATCTGCTCCCTTTAGCATTCATTAACATTTCTTCCTCTCTCCCTCCCAATCTGCTTCATCAGGGTGCCTGAGTCTTCTTGGAAATGAATTTTCATGTCATTTACTCCTTCAGGTTTTATGCTGCCTCCTTAAGTCTAGCAGTGTTGTTAATGCAGTTAAACAAACTTAAGTGCACCTGTAAAGAGATGAAAGTGGAAACAGTGCCACAGGTTATTGTGGTTTTTACCCTGTTAACCATTCATCCACACAGGTAAAGAGAAATAATTAATGTCAGCCTTGAACTTCTATGTTTATTCAGACCCATGTCAAACTCAAAAAACTATTTACTCCCCCATGTTCTTCATGCACCCTTTTTTTTGCTTTTACCCATCACTAGATTAAATGGGTCAGGTTTTCAAGTGGCATCCGTTAGGTGGAGGAAGACAACAGTACTTTAGAAGGGGAAAAACTGAGGGACCAAAACAGTAGTGGAGAAGATGGGGAGCCTTCCTGAAATTCAGGTTAGATGGTTTAGTACTTTTCCTGCTTCCCATGAAGGGTTTCCAACATTTTGAATGCTTTCTATTATCTACAACTTAGAACACATTTCTTTCTTTCCACTGACCACTACTTTAACATAGGGCAGCATATCAAGGGTGTTGAAATGTGCAGTCTTCCTCCACTGCCCTAAGTAAAAGATTTCAAGCAACCTTTCTGTTTCTCCAGATACATTTATACCCCTGGTGATCCAGGGTTCAAAGCGCTCCTTGCCACTGTCAGCAGACTGGAAGCATTCCTTTGGAAACTGAGGGATGGTGCAAAGGCCAAGCCTTCCCTGTACTCACCCCTTTCAGTGGCAAGAAGGGACAGTCTGGGTTAGGGTATAACTGAACCAAATCTTGAGTGGTGGGCCGCTTTCCCACAGCACAGAGCAAGTGTGCTTTGTGCGGCGCTGTGGGGACTGCGCAGTCAGAGCTCAGGTTTGAGTGAGCCTCCCCTTGTTGTATGAGGTGACTTCAACCGAGTCGAAGAAGCAGCCACTCTGCCTATCAGCTCCCAGGAGAGAATTTGTGAAATAAAAAACCATATAAATGTGCAGTCCATTAATGATCCCTGATCCCAGAATGAGACAGTTTTGCAAGAAGTTGAGTTGGGATTCTTGAAAATGAGGATTCAGAAGGGGTGGAAGTCTTTGAAGGGGAAAATTAGCTGTACAAGGGAAAACTCAAGCGAAGTAGGACAGTGATTTAGCTCTGATTCCACCACTTCAAGCAGAGCAGGGGAGTCCAGGTCAAATTATTTAAGCAATCAATGGAGCTTAATCTGTCTAGATTTAGGGACCTTGTTTGATTGGGTGAATGAGGACCCTAATTCAAACACCCAGGAGCTCTTTCCCTAATACAGCCCATCCACTGTGGCCCAAAGTGTAAGGCACCAGGGATGCAAGTGGTTCATAGCATAGTATCACTAACACACTATCTAAGTGACTGTCACAGAGATGCACTAGGAGTGAGTTTGTCCAGGGAATTAAAAAATTAAGGAATCTGGCTAAAAGGAAACAAAGCACCTTCTTACTGAGTACTGTCCCTTTACATTTGTGTTTGAGATCACAGGTGTGATAGTTTATCACAAGGAAGGGAGAAAAGAAAGTATCAGGTAAGGGCTACATTATGAAGCAAAACCAGTAAAACAACATTGGAAAGAGTGTCCAGCTAATCATCTTTGATAGACTAGCACAAAGGTAAGAGACTATGGATGTATGGGCATGGAAAATCATATTCTTGGTGAAACATGGTGAACAGAAGAATACGAGCACTGTCAGTAAAAAACGGTTTCTTTCACCAAATAGCATTCCATTGCCTGAGTTTTTTCTATGACCATATTAGACTCTACAAATATTCTTGAAGATTATAATCCTGGTCATGATTTGGTGAAGAATAGTTTGTTTTCAAGTATCGCATTTTGTTTATTTATAGCATCTGTGACTACATATGAACCTTCCCCCTTGGACTTTTGTTCCTCTTACTTTCTACTGTCTCATTAACTCCACTGAATCTTTTTTAAAACCTTCAATACAAATAATACTGCTAGCTGAAACCTCTGAAAGGTGCAGTAAAGCAAACAATCATTCTTTAGTTTATGGGTGCCTTTTGTACATGACCCATCTGAGAAAGTCATGGAAGACTGCTAAAATGCACTACTGTGCCATGAGAATAAATTAACTCCCCAGTTTTGCAATGCAGATTTTATTCAGCTTTAAAACTGTAACTCATTAATAATGTCAACAAATTTGCAAGGGAGATCTCATCTGCCCACTCCTACAGATTAAATCACACAATTTATTGGTATGATAATCTTTTTACTAGATTTGGATTTGTAGAAAACAGCAGAAATACCTAACTGACTTAACTGGAAAGAAAAAAATTAACCCATTGAACTGACATGACTGTGGGTCAGCCTTTGAGAAGAAAGAAATCTGGAATCTTGATTGGTGGGAATCAAAACAGACACAAAATTGTAAGGCTACACGATATGATGTGCATATGCCTTGTATGCAAATAGTAACGTAGGCAAAATTCCAATACGGAACAACTTGAAGCAACTAATTGATATAGGAATATGTGCACCAGTAGGAGCAGGCCAGTCCCTCACTCAGCCATCAGATGGCTGAGATATTTTTCTAGAGATAAATATGTACAAGGACAAGTACAGTAGCAGATGCTAACTCTAGGAGCTTGGACTCTACATCCAAATGTTCATCTGGCTCAAACAAAATGAACAAAAGCATTTCCAAAGGGAGGGCTAACATCTCCAGGGCCGAGTGGGCACTGGCAGCAGTCCAGAGTGTGTTCTTCACATGCGGGAACTGTGCTTTCAGGAGCAGTTATTTTCAAAAGGTCCAGCCACTTAAAGCATTCAACATGGAAAATTAAAGAAAACTGTTCTCTTTGGAAGAAAGCTTGCTATGGAATCATCCTGGGAGAAGCTGATTCCGTTTTTCATAGAGAACAAAGGCTTGTGTCATCAGGATGTTCATCTCGGATGTCTGTAGGGCTGGCTTCAACACCCATTTCAGCTTTTAAGTGTGTGAAACAGGTCAAACACATTCAACAACTTGGGGAAAATGAGGCTCTGGTCCAGGATTGCTGTAGCTGCTGAGCAAGGAAAGGAGGCTTGTATATTAATGCCTCAAGGACAGATGTAAAGCTGCCATTTGGCCACATTTGTCTGTGGTCAGACTTCCTATAATTCTTCCTCTGAGGAGCTTGCTTTCAATATTGCCAAGACCCAAGTGCTCACAGATCACGAGTCTATGCTACAGAGCAGTCATGAGATGTTAGAGCTCCCCTGCTTGCAGGCTTGTTGCATGTTGTTTTCTGCAGCTGTGAACCATGGAGAGCAACTTTGTTCTTTTGCAGAGCAAAAGAGTCTGTTCAGCCTCCTGTTTCCAGTAGTACAGCCTCCTAAGGAAACAATGCCAAATGCTGTGACGCCCTGAAAATTGTCTTACCCTGATGGAGTGGTAGAGGTACAGCCAAAAGAAATGCTCTTTAAGGTGGGCATATAGTGCAGAGACCCTAAAACTTAAAGATGCATTTGGGAATATGCACAAATGATTACTTTCAGTGAGGAATTAACTTCCTATGAAAGAAGAAAATCAGCTCCTTTAGCCAGAAGCTCAGGGCCTCTGTTGGCTCTTAGAGATGTTAGGTCTTTGAGTTGAAAGGGAGCACAGCTTCTTCCAACAGATTTGTCCCCCAATAAACCTGTGCTGAGATAGTCTGGCTCTGAACATCAAAGACTAAAGCTCCTATCCAGATGCTGAGCTAAGGAAAAGCTCTTCTCCGTGATTCCACCACCCACCACCTCCTCCATCAACTTCAGGCTATACTAATTATTAATCTATGCCAAGACACCTCCCTCCCTGCCTGCCTGTCTCATGTAGCCCAAGCCTCACATACTTGCGTTTGTGTGCACATATATGCACAAATGCACGCACAGACACACTTGAAGTAATTCACGTCTGTCATTAGACACAAATTATTGGGTTGAATTACTTTGTTTTCCACGATTCCCAGAAAGAAAAATGACTGATGAAAGATGAAATGTTGTGAGCTCTTTTATTAAAGATAAGTGACCTAAGAAGTGCTGTCAGATTGGGTCAAGGAGAGTAAAACAAATGCCAACTGCAAGTCTCCCCTTCCATTTGCTGGGCAGGTAGTCTGTTAATGGTGTCAAACTGTGTGCTGTTCCTCTGAGATGCTGAAGCAGCTCTGGTTACTTCTGAGGCCAACCGTCCCAGCCTCACTGAGAGCTGCAGCCGAGCACTGGACTGAAAGCAGCTGGATTTGCAGGCACTTTGCTACCCACCCACCTACTAACTGTAATTAGGAATGTTCCTTCTCACACATTTATGTCACGAGGTGAGGACTAACAGCCTGTTAGCTGTCTCTAGTTAGGGGTATTTTTGTGTGGAGTGCTTCTTAGAATGGAAAGAGGCAGATTAGACTTTCAAGCACCCTTTGACAACAGCACTGAAGCTGAGGGTGCACTGAGGAATGCTAATACTGGAAAACTAGGAACATCTTGACTGCTAATTCTGCTGAAGTTAGCAGAGCAAAGCAAAAAAAAAAGGGTTGGAGTTTTTTTCACTTTCATAACCCCTAGGCTTCATAAATGCATCACCGTTCTTTATTGTCAATTTGCTCGGAAAATCATTGCTGACATCTCACCTAAACATTTATTATCATTCCAGTCAGACTATCTTTCACTTATACTAAAGATTTCTTGGATTTTTACCAGCCTTAAATGATATTGAAAGTAGGCAGATGAACATTTAAATTAAAAGGTTAATTGAAATGGAAATATTGCACTGGCACAGTTAATTTGTTTCAGTTTAAATGTTTATTAGCTTAATTGAATATTTACAGAACCAAGACAAAAAAAAGTTGTGCATCTATTTCCAAAGACGCAAAAGTAAATGTACTTGTATTCAAAGGGTAAATACCCACTAATAATCCTTAAAAACAATAGTCTGTAAGAGTTTATTTCCAAAACAAGGAATGTTCTTTTGTAGTTAAACACCAATCATTTTATGATTTCCTATCAGTCACCAGGTTTTTTTATGATTCTTGAGGATTTATGAGCACACTGCAGTCCTCATAGGTGTGAAGAGAAAGAGCTTACGTTGTACTAATGCTTGGGGCAGGAAACACTGGTAAGATCTTCTGCCTGACAGAAGATAACCATATGATTCTCTTGTCTTCTTTGTGGACTCTTTGAGACTGATCATCAAGATCCTTGTGAGGAGGAGTTGTTAGAGAAATCTGTCTGCTTTTCTTTTCCCTAATTGGAGAGGAGTCAGGAACTGCAGGAGAGGGAAAATGTGATCCTTTCCGGATTTCCTGGAAGAAATATATTTCAGTTAGTTGGCTTTCCTAGGGTGCCTAATCTAATAGCACGGTCAAACTGTATTCTCGATCTAGGAGGCAAATTCAACAGCAGTAGTAACACCAAGTTTTAACTGATCAGACTTCAACTGTATGAATACAAATGTGGTTTTTAGACAGAGCACGTGCTGCAATAATTTCCAAAATAAGGAGTAACACATGTTATTTGGAATATGTTTAAACATGAAAAAGTGCTTTAATTGGATTATTTTAAAGAAGTTTGTTTGAGAACATCTAAGCTTAATAAAAATGGTATTGTGTGATTTCCTACTCAAAGAAACATTATGGCCCTAAATAGCAACACAAATGGATTTTTTTCCCACCCAATATCTAATAGATGGACTATTTTAAATTCTACTTCATCCTCTGTATTAATTTCCTGAGAGGATTTCCATCATCAGGCTTTAGGGAATACACTTAAGCACTGAGCTCTTGAAACTGTGGTAATTTTTAATCTTTAGCAAGTATCCAGTTAGACCTCATTGGCTTTATGGCATTCAAACTTCACATCTTAGTAGGTAATTTTCTCCTTATAGCATCTGTCCCAGTTATACAGGTGGATGTACTGGGACAGTATTATACCAAAACCACCGGTTTGTGACACGTGGGAAAGGGGGTTTTGATTTTAATTTTGTGAGTTTATACATCTTAGCAGCACTGCAGGATGGAAGACAGTTTTGGGCAGTGATGTGGATACAGGATAGAGGTCAGGATATGCCTCCTGTTTGCTATGGCGGGAAGTGTGGCCATAGCAATCTTCAAAGAACATTATCCTACCCTTTAACTAACTGCATCAGTCCTGAGCATCTTAAATGTGCTGCTTCCTGTGGCTTGAGAAACAAAGCCTAGTCCTTTGGCCTCTAAGCAAAAGAGTTACTGTTTGATTTTGATCGTTTCCTGTCAGCCATTCCTTGTTTCCTGAGCAGTGCACACACGGGTCCCATGTCAGCAGCCATCCAGCAGGTGCCCGAAAGCTTCTCTGGTGCACTGCTTCAAACTGATGTGTTGTTCTTCAGTAGGCTGACCAAAAATACCTGTTGTTCTTGTTTTATTCCAAAAGCCCACTATGTTTGTTCCTTGTTAGAAATGTAACTGTTGACCTCTGAAAACTCTGTATGCAAAGGTACAATTCAGTGTCTTCAGTGGGTTTTGAAAATACTTCCAATATCTTAATATGAAGGACACTGATAGGAACCCCTTAGATTCCAGACTGCACGTTCCTTGTATTTCCCTTCTCCCCTGGTATCTTCACTGCCTTCCCTTGTCTGCATTGTCACTCCCTTCCCTCCCATCTTATGTCTGAAGTGCCCTTAAGTGCTGTTCTACTGGAGACTTGGAAATCCCTTCCCTAACTGCCAAGATAATGTGTTACAGGGGAGCAGTGGTGGTCTCTGCACCTTGAACACTTTACAATGATCTTTGGAAAGGAAAATCTGTGGTTGAATGACAGAAGGTGATGATGGGGAATTGTGAGCACAGAGGCAGAGCACTGCCTGCTTATGAAAGAAGAAACCTTTTCTTACAGCTGCACCATGTGTAAGGTTATGAAACCAGCTCCTGCCACGCCTTCTTTTTCGTGTTGTTACTGCACCTCAATGCCGAGTCTACTTTACAGAGTGAATTTATTACAGTGATACAATAAATGCAGGAAAATGGAGTAATCCTGAACCATGATTAGAATCTAAAGAAGGAGTAGGTTTTAAGCTAGCCATTAGTAGGTTTTTGTCCTCTGAGTTGGTAATGTAAAAGTCTGTAAATCATATAAATAACCTAAAAGACTAAAAGCAGAGTTAAGTAATTATTCATTTTGGGTCAGGTTTTGGTTTTTAAGAGCCTGAGTGTAATTTTCTGGCACAAGGGACCTTCTAATGGTTTTAAAGCAAACAGAGCTGGCTGCAGCAGGAAACTTTGTGCCATCAAACCATCAAGCAGACCCAGCTGGGAGAAGGAGTGAGTCAGATTCTCATGAGCTGGAGTATCACCAGTTTAGGCTTGCAGTGGGTCTGGGAGGTTGCAGGCCTGGGGAATCTTCCTTGCAGGAGAGATTATAACTCCACACATGTGGACTGTGTATGGCTAACAGTGAAGCCTGTTCTTTGCAGGGCTTTTTTTCCAACCTGCTCTCTGCTTGCTCTCAGTTAAACAAGGAACTCATCTCAGCACATTTAACTGAGCTGCATGTGGAGAGAGATGTGATTTTAAACTACTGAAATTGTAGGAGTCCTTTCTTTGTAAGGCAGAGAATGTGTCAGGTAGGTGCAGAAATAGCTCTTGCAGTTCAGAAATATGTTTTGAATGGGAGAACATCCCAGACCCTTAAGTTTTGGGTGAAGTTCAAAGAAATCCTTCCAGAAAGCCAATTCAGAATGTAGCCAGGCCATTCTGTTCCCACTTGTCTTTCTAAAGCCTAGGAAATAAGAAGTTTTTTCAGCAGTCCACCAGTGCAATTAGTTCAGAAAATTTTNTGTAGAGAACAGCTGCAGATCTGAAAATAGTGAGACAAGGAGCAGAAAGTGCTTTTGCTCCTTTTACTAAGTTCACATAACTATATTTTGAATTCTGACCAAAACCAGGATAATAAAAACTTGTAAATAGCATAAGGACAATATTGCAATGATTTCACCAGCTTGTAAAAAAATAGTATTACATTTTCTGTTTAGCTGAAATGCCCTCTGCTTGTCCATAAACCTGAACTTTAAAGTGTAAATTGTAATTTCTAACAGAAATAAAACACTCTACATGGTGTATTTCAAATTGAGTGCTACCACATGGGAGAATATGTCTTCATAATAATGTTTCTGATCTTGAATTAACTGTCAAGCCAGGGCATTTATATTGTGCAATTGTACCTATCCCTGGAAGGGGATAGTAAAAATCTGAAGCCCCATTCCAGTTTCTGAAACTGATCTCTTAGGGAAGTAATACCAGGGCTTTAAGTACATTCTGCTTGGGAAAATGCTGATCCATCTTCCCTTCCACTGCAGCTGGTCAGATGCAAACAGAAAGGTTCCACTGGTGTGCTGGAGGCAGAACAGACCATGACTGGTCTCTAAAAACACCTGCAGGCCAAGAAGAAGAGTTTTAATTGTTAACGCCCACATTTTAAAATAACTTCACCCTCCCTTTTTTTATTTATTGCATAAAGAGACAATATTTTAAACCCTTCTCTTCTGGGAGTGTCCCATGCAAACTCTGTGTCTTTTCTTCCTCTTCTCTCTGTATTCACTGTTTGCTAGTTACACTTTCCATGTCAAAATTCTGGACAGCTAAGGGATAGATTACTTTCACTGGAATCAGTGACTGAAATTATTACCTCAAGGTCATTAGGTTACTTTCCTATCTTTGTAAAAATAGCATATTCTTTTAAATCCAAAGTTAATGAAGTGGATAAAGATGCGGAAAAAAAAGATCTGATAAAATGGTTTATGCAGTCTCCATCAGTGACTGTTTCACATCTGCCACTCCAGGATTAATCAGATCCTGTGGTTTGTAACAAATGCCACCTTTTTCATTGCGAACCTCGCAGTGACTAAAGAGCAGAAGTGATTGTTGATCCCGACATTGCTGTCATTCATCTCTTATCAGTTGTTACTTCTGATGTTGCTGTTCTTTTGTCTTGGCTCCCCCTTGATTTTGAATCTGATCACATTACAGTTTAACCTTGCAGCATTCTAATTTTAACACTGCAACACTACAAAATAAACAAACATACAGACAGAGTCTGTTTTCAAAGGATGCTGTTTATTTTCATTGCCCAGCTTGATCTTTTGGGACAGAATGAGAACTCTTCTTCTGTGAAAGTGGACATCTAACAGACACCTTACAATATATCCAGAGATAGAGGTATTGTAAATCACAGGTTACTTTTGAAAACACAACCTGTTATGGCTAAAATTAAACATAGGTAAAATCCTGACAAAATTGACTTCACTGTCATTAAAGTAATTGAAAGCCTTTCCATTGATTTAAGTGGAACTGAGATTAAACTCTGTATTTGTAGAGATTTTTTTTCATTCGCGGATATAAGCACCCTTTCTATTCCCTTTTTTTTGCTCTAAATGTGCTGTGCTGGAGAAGAGCCACTCTAAAGTTCACGACCTGTAGGAAAGTTGGCACACCAGCAGCAGAGAAGCATCAGTCAGTGCAGGCCAAGCATGGCTGCAAACGTCAGCCAGTGCCTTTCGTCCACAAACAAGAGGGTATTTTGCTTGACAGGGCTGCAAGAAAAAACTCCAGGTAGATTTCAGCAGGCTTCAGTGCCCACT
This sequence comes from Dryoscopus gambensis, assembly GCA_013389985.1. Lineage (NCBI taxonomy): Eukaryota > Metazoa > Chordata > Aves > Passeriformes > Malaconotidae > Dryoscopus > Dryoscopus gambensis. The sequence continues at coordinate 28,151 of WEIT01035945.1, read as the reverse complement.
GTTAAGGGGAGAGATTTTAGACATGTTTACTGGGTCTTTGAGTTCCACACAAGACATTTTTCCTAAGACGTTGTGCAGGCTGCATTTGTGAAAGGATATTGTTGTAGCAGCTTGTGTTGGATATCAGCTCAAGGGAGTAAGTCTACAGCAAGCTAAGCGATAGCAATACTCAGAGTAAATGGCTTCTGACTTTTAGAAGTGTTTGTTTCTATGGAGAGATGTTAATTTTGCCCTTTGTCTCTGTGGCAGAAATTAGAGGAGCAGTGTAACGTCTGTCTTGTCCCAGGTGTTGATGCTGAGGGAGATTACCTGGGGGCTTGCAAGGAATAGAGCAACTACTATTGCATTTTACAGCAGCCATCTTCAAGGGAGAAGCAGGGGTTGTATGAGGATGCCACATTTTCAGAATAAAATTCACAGTGTTTGTTCCAGACAAGAGAAATTCACCACAATATTTTGCTCCAGGACTCATGGTAAGTCTACCTAGGAGCCGTCAAATGTAAATCTGTCTAAGTGCCTGCTCTTCATCATTCAGGCAAAACTTTGTCTCAGCTTCTGAAGAAGCCTAAACGTTTTCTTTTAAAGAACTGACATTTACTTTACCATACGATTACCTGCCTGGAATACAAGAGAATTGTTTATGGAGGGGGGAAAAAAAAAAAAAAGAAAAAAAAAATACATTTTTCTTTTTTAATGTCACCCTGTAAAAAGGATGAAAAGTATACATTAAGGTCTCTTTCTTTCCAAATCTGTACTTTTCCCCCATAAATATCAGCATAAATTGATCCATATACTGGAGTTTGTGTTTAATGCTTCGTGACTTCAGGCACAAATAAAATCCTTTGTAACAGGTCAGAGATGGCTCAGATACTGTATTTTGCTTGGAAGGACAGAAAAAGTGTATAGAAATCTTTCCCATGCATAGAAGTATGGAAGAAATGATTATTCTGAGTAGGTGTTGCTTGTGGGAAGCTTTAAAAAGGTTCATTTTAAAAGGTTTTCTATCCCATAAACATTGAGGTGTTACCTGTTTTGCAGTCAGCCTTTGTAATACTAGGGAAACAAATATAAAATGAACACTTTTTTATCCCGATGTAACAAAATGTGTGCAGATGTGATCACTGTTTGTTTGGTGTGCATGAGGAGAATGGGAACTGTTGCTGCTAGGTTCCGTCCCGTGGTAGAGGAGAGGAGAGAGATCAGGCAGCAGCCAGGGATTGATGCAGCAGACAGAGTTATTTTATTATTTTACAGCTCTTTTATAGTCTTATTACTTCATAGTGTGATTGGTCAATGCCTCGGCTGCCCCTTAGGGCAGTTGGCTGAAATCTCACAACAATCATTGTCAAAATATTTTTTCTACTGTGTCATAAACAGACCCTAGCAAGGTCACAGGTGTCCACAGCTTGGAAACCTTCTACTGATCACTTCTGTGAGAAAGAAAAATCTCTCATGAGACAGAATATAGCAAGAAAAAATTCTTGCAAGCAGCATTTTGTATCCACAGGGAACATCTTTCATTTAGATATTTGAGAGCGTACTGTATTCATTGTTTTTCTAATCCTTTACCATGTCAAGGGCTGAGCAGTCAGGACAAAGATTATGTGATGTGTCATTTTGATCCTAGCAAATACAATATTCAAGTTGGGTATGGTGCTGATTTTTAAAAAATGTTTGTATCTAGCTTTTCTGTTAAGATTTCAGAGGTGAACAGAAGGCATTCACATGTGAAGCATTCAATTTGATGCTCAATATTATTCTTCTTCAGAGTAGCTCACCTAAAACTGTTCCAGTATCTGAGTTTTTGTCAGCGTTCAAGAATTCAGCTGATGTTACAAACTGTTGCTGACAGATTCAGCAACTTCCAGGGGCTTAAAAATGTTGATTCTCCAACTCTTTAGGTGCATTAGTTTATCATTTTTATGTGTATGTATAAATCTATAATCTTAAAAACTTGCAAGCTTTTTAATGTTTTCTAATGTCCCCCTCAAGAAAGTGACACTATTTCAGTCAGAACAATTTAACAGCAGGTGATTCTGAAATGATCCAGTGAAGTTTAGTTATTTGTGTCTCAGCCTTGAGTATGTTCCTTACAAAGCTAACATGATTATCAAAAAAGCAAGATCTTAGATGAAACTAAAAGTTGAAGGGATCCTGTATTGTTTCTTTTCCCCCTCATTATTTTAACCTTGTTAATGCTGCCAAGTTATTTATAGGTCTGTGACTGCAGACCTTTGCAGGCTGACTGACTCTATCAAAAACTGCATTTTTGAAAGACTTCCAGGGTTTCTGCTATGTGGAGTAAGTTGGCATCCTGGTTTCTCATGGAGCCTTTGGGGCTTCTGCTCTGGGAAGCCCTGCTGGTGTAGCCAGCTCATAGGACTAACTACAAATGCTGCCTACAGAAGTGCTACCCTGTAACGCTTTTCTACCTCCCCCAAATCTCTGTGATGCTGTGCATTAGAGAGTACAGCCTTAAATAGTGAGGATAATAGTGAGGAGTGACTGGCACTTGATATAAACAGACCTCCTGGTGCTGGAGATTGCCATTGGAAATCCTTTCAGTGCTTCTCCTCAACTGCAGAATAAAGAGGTGTATGCAAGGGACTCTACCAAAAGGCCTTTTCCAAATATTTCAACACTCTGCAGCAAAGGTGTTTGCTAGCTGCTCTGAAAGTAGGACTGAGTGGCAAAATGGTAAATTTAAAAAAAAAATGGTAAGCAACTGGTAAAAATCTGCCTCTCTGACTCTTTTGAGTACCCTTTTCCATTCATTTGTGTTGTAAAACACACTTTCACGGGATTGCTTAAAACCAAGCCTGCAGCTAAATATTTACCCAATGGATTTTGTTAAATCTGTCTCAGTGCCTCTGGAAATGAATTCACACCTCTGATTCCTAAGTACCCTTTGCCTCTGGGCATCTATAGTGAAATACAGGTATTAGAAGAGCTGAAATCAGTTGAGATAACTGATAACCTGAGTCAATAAGCAATGGATTGAGAATACAGAATGATCTTTTGTCTCTCCGGAGCTTGGAAATGGAAATTTTTGAGCTGAAAAGTGGGTTTCAGATAATGCTTGAAAAGTATTTTCCAGGCCTGTTTGTCAGCCTTCCTGCATCGGTTAAGTACCAGCTAATTTAGTCCAAAAATACTGCCCACCAGCACTTCTGGTAGTAGATGAAGAACACCTGAGGAGGCACTTGTGCCAAAAGGCTTTGCCAGCCCCCTTTTCTAAGGGAGGGGCTGCTTCCTAACAGCTCTAACACTGCTCACAGTCAGCGTGTGTCTTTAATGCACTTCACTGGTGTATAGGGTGTTATTGTCATCTCAGTCACAGGTAGAATGGGAGTTTGCCAGTTTGTCTGTATTTTTCATGTGTCAGCCTTTGCCATCTCTTTAACACAAGGGAGATACGAGCCCAGTGCCCAAAATCCAGCTGCATGGTTTGCTCCCTTCCTTTGCTCTCTGTTTAACATTCACAGGACTAAGGCGAGAAGCAGAGTGGATAAGCTGTCACTGAGCACTCTGCTGTTGGACCTCACAACTCTGTGATCTAACACAGAGGAAGTCTGAGAAATCACCAGTCAGTAGAGGCAAATGGATGGTTTCTGTGAGAAGGGACAGAACAAAGGTAATAGTGAAGGCAGAAAGAGCAATGGCAGAGTGGGATGTGGCTTCTGAAATAGTCTGTTTTGAGCATTCTGTGTTTAAGAAACTAAACTATGAAGTATGTAGGAGGAAAAAACATATCCACAAGAGAGGAATGCAAGATGAGCTTCTGCTGATAAAACTCTACTACATGTGATTTTATACCACTGAGATTCTCATCCAGAATTACGTCTGGAGTCTCCATTTCACCTTATTGAAAATAGCACTGAGCCTGCCATATATGTTTCAAAAGATTTATTGGGATAGTTTTAAAAGCCACAGACTGTAGGGCATTCACCATAACTCTTGAGAGACTGTCTACAGCCTCATACATCTTTCCCTTCAGAGTTCCCCTGTTGAGATCAGATGTTTCCTGTGTTTAAATATTACTCCTGTTATTCCTAATTAAACCCTATATATCACACCTTATAATTCTCTCCTCACATGAACAGCAGATAGCTGTTTTATTCCCAGCTCATCAGCATTTAACAAAACTATATAGATTTGATGTTATTCTCTTCCCAGAAATCAGACTCTCTGGTCTCAATCCTCTGAGTGTTTTCCCATCTCTCCGCCTCTCTCCTTCCACTCTGTCAATGGCTTCCAGACAACTTGGTGCCTAAACTAGAGTGTAATAGTTGAGTGTAGTTGAACCAGAGCCAAACAGAAGGAGAAGGTCTCTTGCTTCCTACTCTGAAGTGATGCATCTGATAAGGCAGACCAAAAATACACTGCTGCTTTCTTGCCAGAATACCCAGAGGAGTATTAGACATGGTCTCAGAATTAAGCAAATGACACCTGAGGTGCAAATGTACTTATTCTTGTTTGCAAATATCATTAACCAGCTTAGCTCAAATCTGCTTATTACCAACTCAAACGCCTTCAATTTAGATGCCTCTGGACCAATTTAAGGATTGTTTCCACTTATCAACAGGGTCGAATTGGACATGGTTTTGTCCAGGCAGTGGTGTGGCACTTGTAACTCACACGGATTTCTCCTTAGAAACAGCTTCTGTTGCTCTCTGGAATAGGCTGGTGGCCACTCCGACAGCAGTGGTTCAGCGTGCGGCCGCAGCATCACTCGGGAGAGCCGGCTGCTGGCTCACAGAATGGCTGGTTGTACACCGGCCTCTGGGGGTGGAGGGGGCTGTAACTGCCCACGGAAATTGTCACTGTGGCAGTGAATTCAAGTCTATTTTTCTTGTCAAAATCCAGGTCTGTAGACATTACTGTTCTCTGCAAGGATTCATGTCATGCTCTCGCTGTTGTGGCCTAAGTGAGGTGCCCCTGCAGCAGCCACGAATACTTGGCCACTGGGCTGCTGTGGTATATGGCTCTGTGTGGTCAGTGCTTCATACTGAAAGCATCTGTAAAGTGTTTCAGCTGCTCAGAACCAACGCATTTCACATAAAAATTGGCTTGTAACAGTTTGCATTGGTTTTCTCTGTCCAAGGATATATTGTGTCTTGCAAACTGCTGGAGCCCTTAGCCCTGGAGTCCCATGCTTTTCTGTAGGATGTCTCTGTGCCTTAACATTGACCACCCCTTCCTCTTCTGCCAGCTGTGAGGCTTCCTCAGAGGTGATGGCTGTTGAGTTTTGGTGACAGTGAAAGTCTCTGTGAAATAACTCTTTAAGTGTGTTGGATCTTGGGAGTGGCACCTTTACAGCTTGTAGTTCAGTAACTGAGCTGCTTCCCGAAGTGGTTTTTGAGATGTTCTCGTAGACCTGCTGTGTTGTGTTAGAAGAAAAAATAGATCTTTTCAAAGGAAGGAGGTGTTGAAAAATTAGTTTGAGGACATTAAGTCTTTGGGGGAATGTGACATACAGACATAAAGTGCTGTGTGACAGTGTCTTGCCTGTTTTGGCACCTCTTATTTCCTGTTGTTAATGATACAAATGTCATCTTTCCACAAAACTTGATGCATTGTGTGCATACTAGAGGAATGCTTGTGTAGGAGTGTGTCTTCTGTCTTGACTGCCCTTAGATGAGTGTTTCTAAGAAGTGATCTACTTCATTTTATATGAAGAAAAATCTTTAAACAACCATTTGGGGATTTCAAAGCACATCAGGATTCTTTGCAGCCATAAGTGCCAGCCTGCTTAGATGTGCTTCTTCTGGGCTTTCATGTGTTCCCCTTGGCTTTCTTCACATTCCCTTCTTGCCATGGGAGAGGTAAATTCAGGACACTGAAATTTCTCCAGGCAGGAGTCTGCTTACAAGCCCATTTCTAGTAGCTGAAATGTTTATGTGGTGTTGGAGGGATTTTTATAATCTAAATGGTTTTTTGCAATATAATGGTTACTGTTTTATTAAAAATGTTCCTTCTTAAGCATGTACAACACTAACTCGAGTTTAGCAGGGTCTAACCAGTGTTAGAGGTAATGTGCATATCTGAGAGGCGAGACCCAGGTGAGTGAATCATATGCAGCATCCTGTTTCTGTTGTGTCCATTTACAAGCATCAACAGCCATTATCTTTGAATTCAATATTTCAAGCATTAGCTTTCTGTTCTGGCTTAGCATATGAGACTACTTGCTATATAATTACATTGTATTTCATTTTCTTCTGTATGCTATTGTAATAATGATATTGACTAATAAAATAATGTCAGATTTTAATTAGGTTTAAAGTAATTTGTTTTATTAGGTTTTTTATTTGAGAAAATAAACTAGCTGATAGTGCATATCAAGTTGTCCATTTTTTTTGTTTGCATTTGCTTTCATGTCCTTTACCTGTTGAAATAAGGGTGGGGCTTTTTCTTGAATTGTTTTAAGTTATTACAGCCCTCCACAGCCTGAAGTCTAACATATTGATGTTCTAATGAGGACATAAGATGCCTAACTTGCTATTTACTAAGAGGATGGTTTTGCAAAAATTTCTGCTCCTAGTTAATAGTGGGACCTTTGTCTGAAAAGAAAGATTTTCTCAGAGATCACTGAAATAAATTAGCTAGACTAATATGAAAGGGTATGATAATACTGTATGAGAGTACTCCAGCAAAGGGAGGCTTAAATTTGCTGGGAGACAAAGACAGATTACATTTGCATCAAAGACAGTTTTGGAAAAGAAAAGCTTATGCTAACTTTTGTTGTGGGATACTTTAGGAATAACCAGTGATGTAGGAATTGGCACAAAGTGTAGTTCTCTTCATAATTTACTTTTATAACATGAATAGCATCTCAGCATACATCCAAATAATGAAGAAGAGGATAAAGGGGTGAAAGATTCTTCTGTTTCTTAATGCCCTTCTCTTTAATTCTTTAATTCCTTTTGCTTTCAAAATGACCTCAGTACTCTGTAAACTTCCACATCACATGCAGAGGAGCTATGTTCTCTGTTCCATGACTAAATCTTATCTTCACTGGGAGATACTCTGACTCCTCCTTGAAGTGCCATTTCCAAGTACATTCCATTTTATGTAACTTACTGTTTGTAGGCTGTCCTTATTTGCTAGACATTTATTAAGAACTAAATAGAAAACCTCAGAGCCTAGTTCAGCAGCCCATTTCTCTTCAGCTAAGTACGGTCATCACAATGGAATTCAAGCGTATACTTTGGGGTCAGTGTGTATGTGAAGGTTTTGCAGGATAAGGACAGATTAAAGAAAGCTTTTGTTGAACTGGAGCACACCTGACTTTGCCTTTCCTATATATTCATCATTAGAAGACTCAGAAATTATTGTATTGACCTGTAATTTCTTGTCATTTAAGTTTTATACAAATTTAGACATCTCATTGCTGGTTTTTTCTGCTGATTCTTCTGTTATCACATGGTACTGCCAGCCTACCTGTTCCGTTTCTGCTGTGTATAATGACTGCGTTGCTGTACTGCTTGTGTGGTTATTCATGGGTATGCTGGCAGGCAGTTATTGGACAAGAATGTCCAGACCCTGATTTCAATCATTCTGACTTTGGGAGAGCTAGAATCTTAACTGAGTATCTTTAGGATTGAACTTCATTATAACTAAGGCTGCCTAGTGAAATCATTTTAACAATGCATGTGAAACTTCTTTTTCCACCACAAAATTAGAGAAAAAGAGGTGTGACCTTCAATGAGATTTGGTACTTGAAAACAGAATCAAAGTTAATAAGTTGACATCTACTTTTAAATCATCTTCATTTGAATGCAGCCACCAAAACGATCAACAACTTGATCTTGCCCAAGTCATCAGGCCATTCACGGAAGGGATATAGCCAGGTAAAAAAGATAAAATCTTACATTTCCTTATGCCCTGACAGCAGCTAATTGCTAGAAATGCCTTCTTCAGATACTAATTAGATCAGCCTGGAGGCTGCTCCTACTTACATTAAGGATCTGATTTCTCTCTGCGTGAGATTCATACAGACTCAGTAATCAAAGCTTTCTTTGTCTCAGAAGGTATATACTTAACCCAAATATGCTCCTGAATGCCTTAATTCCCATCCTGGTGCCATTCTTCTGTCCTAGTGCCTGCTCTCACTGAGCTTCAAGACAATTTAACAGCTGCCACAATGAAAGAGTATATGTGAACAATTTCATCAGTGCCTCATCATTCTTTCATTTGTAATTTATTTCCTACCTTTCTGGCAAATAGATCTGGAGGGACTTGGATTTCCATGGGACTGTTTTTAAAGGTTCTTCTTTTTAGCTCTGTTGTTTAGATATAGTTCAGACTTTCTTTTCTATAAATCTATTTGTTTTAACATTTTAGAAAATTGAAAAGTGGAAAGAACCCAAAGGCATCTGTTTCAGGCATAAAGATAAAAAAGCTTAAATACTTCTTGGTTGTCAGTTGTATAATGGAAAACTCCTCATAGCTGATAAGATTTTTTTCAACTTCTCTGGATCAGTGGCTATTGCATTAATTGTTTAAGTGCCAAAACCTTTCATCACATAAGGTTACAAAAGCCAGTAGCCTTTCTATTAACTAATTTGTTTGACTACTCACAGTACTTAATTTTAGTGAGATTTTCTCAGTACATGCAAAGGATCTTAATAATTTCAACTGCCTAGGAATGCATTTTCTCCTGCAGCTACCATTTTTTGTTTTATTTAGTTGGTTTTGTAATTCTGAGGACATGAAAGTACCTACTGTCCTACAGCAAATAATCATCAAATCTATATTTACAAAAACTGACAACTTGTATTATTAAAATTGGCAGAAGCCAGGAAATGCTTCTTAACACAATTGTATCACTGACAGCTTACTCTCAAATGAATTTGGGTTTAATTATGGCAGCACAAGAAGGACTGAAAGATCCCTTTGACTAAGTAGGAATTTAATTATATTTGAAATCCTGCAACCTCCTTTTTGTCTCTACAATGGCAAATAAAAAAGAAGGAGGACCAGACTACCAAAGTATCAGAGTATCAATTAAATGCTTCCTGTGATAAAGTCCTTATAATTTTTTATCCCTTGAGTTTCATTACAGTTTTCTCTATCACTTATGCCTTCTCTAACTAACTGAAAGAAGTAGAATTGCTAATTTGAGTGTTCAAAGGTCATCAGTTCTTTATTGATCTTGGCTTTTAGAAAAATAGTTTTAAATATATATATTTTGAAGAACTACCATTTCAGTGAAATCCAGCTCCAAAATGAGTTCATGGGAAACCTCCATAAAGATATTCACACATCAGAAAAATCAGATTTGGTATTATATATTGCCAACTTTTGTGTTTGAGTTTTGGGGGCTTTTTCTTTTCCTGGAATGTGTTTTGAGTGTAACAAAAAAGAAATTACTGTTAGTGGAAGTTATTTCTAACTACCCCTTAGTAGAATTAAAGCTCTGAAATGTCATATTCAAAGAAAATCAGCATCTTCTTTATTGTTTTAAAATATTTAATAAACTTTAGATGAAATACAATTTTGTAATCTCATTTGAATAGAACTTTGAAACACTGCATTTAAATTTAGTAGCAGTTAACTGGAATCAATCTCTAATATTTATCAGAAGTGATGGCAGTGAAGCCCTCGAGAAAAGTTTTTTGGAGGTGACCAAAATTATTTTATTGGATAATCTTACACTCAAAAGATGAAAACACATTTGAAGCACTGAACATTAGCTTTCTTTCCATATTTCATCCAATAAAGTAGTTTCTTGTAGTGTCAAGAAGGCTGACTCAAAAAGAGCATGGCTAGAAAAATTTATCTAAGCAACGCCTGTAAGACAGCTTTTTAAAGTTTCATATGTATATTTTAAGTGTCAAGTACTCATTTTCTTGAATGTCTTTCATGTCTAGGGTAGTAAGATTCTCTAAGAGAAGTTCTCCTTCATGTTGCAGAGAAAAGCTGAAAATTATACTGTACAAGTACCCATGAAAAGAGGAAAAATAAGGATTTTGGTATATATTTTGGGCTAGTTAGTAACATTCTGAATTCCTAAACTTGGTAATGCCTAGTGCACATGGAAAACAACTATGTTTCCTTTGTCATCGCATCCTCTAGTAAAGTGCTGATTCCATACAGTATGAAATTAAATGAAACATAAAATTAGTCTATTTTGACTCTCACATTTTCGGTCTCAAAATTACACCTTTTTTTTTTTTTAAGTGATTAATCCCTTCACACTTGTTTTTTAGACCTGAGAGATAAGATTTGCATAGCATTCAAACTTCCTAGACGACTGTGCGTTATGGAAATCAGTTGCAGTGGGTGCCTTATTAGGCATTTTTGACAGTTTCCCACTAAGGATACAAAACTCCCAAAAGAGGAGCTGATGAAAAATATGTTGGAAAATTTTTTCTTAAAAACAAAACCACATTTCACTAAAGGAATAAATCAAGACAGAATTTCAGGTTTTTTGGTGGTATTAAAATGGAAAGATACAACAGAAATGAGAATAGTCAGACTTGCTGAGACTCATGTTGGAGATGAACTTAGCAACAGCTTTTGTTTTCTTTCTTCACTGTAAAAATCTCATCTAGAGAAAATACAAGCACACTTCGTAAGTGCAATGCAATTATAGCTAGCCTCAGGAAAGAGCGTTGACCAATTTTATTACAGTGCCAAAGATTAGTCCTGGAATGTAAAGCTGAGAGAGGCCTATTAGGGATTTGCTTCATTAGAACATGTGGAACAAGACATTCATAAGGCACCAATAAATCCATTAAGGGGAAGAGGGCTCTGAAATGGCCCTTCAGGATTTTTATTATTAACCACAAGGATTGCTGAGGTTGGTGACGTTAGAAATATGGTTTTAGCCAGCACTCACTGTCCCTTGTAACTCAGTGTTCTCCAGTCCAAATTCAATTTGAAATAAGCAGCCATAACTGTTCTAGTTAGCTGAGGAGAATCTACCTAACACAGCTGAATTTGGAGAAAAAAGGAGAAAAAAGATCAGTGGAAAATCTCCTCTCTCACATTGCCACAAATCCTGCATGAACAGAATCCTAGCTGTTGACTACAGCTTCTAAGTTCCTCATAAAGTCGCTGTTAGATAGACCCTAGCAGGCTCATTCATTTTCATAAATCTAAATTTCTGATGCTGCTAAATCTTGAAAAGAAACAGCAGTTTGTTATGTACAGAGGGCATTTTGATAAAACTGTCCCGAGCAATGGCAGAAAAGAAGCCTGTGCTGCTGAAAAATGGTACTGTTGTCTGCTCGAAGCTGGGTTTAAATATTGACCAGCTGCATAGAAAATAGCATCAGATTTGTCAACAGCATAAAAAATAGCCACTGAGAAACCAGCACATTTCTCTGCATCCTAATGTTTTTAATTCTCAGAGATACCGAAATGAGTATCATTTCATGGAAAAAGACATAGCTTCTGGATCAGGAGTTTGAGATTTCCTCACTAGGGAAATACAGACTGCTCAGATAAAGGATGCTTGATCCTGCTTGATAGTGCTTGATCCTGGTTGATATTTTCTATCAAATGGTGGTACTCTTTCCAAAAATGATTTCGAGATACTCACTGTTGGGTTTACCAGTCTTGTGGTGCAAAACTTCTGGCTAGAAGTTGGGTCCCGAAACGCTCCCAAGAGTTTCAGAGCCCCAGCATGCTCAGCTGGACGAGACTGGGGCAGAGAAAAGTGTTTCTCTTCTTCTTCTGTGCCTGCTTCAACAGAAAAACAACTTTTATCCAGCCTGAGAGACTGTCAGAAGTGTTGCTGGCCAGGACTCGGAGCCTCTTTTTTCAAAACCCCGGCTGCGTCACAACCATCACATGGGACTTGATAAATTTTTCATGCCAGAATTAATCAATTTCAGTGGGCAGTCTTCCTCACTGGCATGTGTCCTGTCTCCCTGGAGCACTTCATCTGTCACAGACAAACGGGATGGGGATTTGTGGCAGTGCTAGTGGGGTGGCTCTTCTGAGACCCATCAAACTGCATGTGCGCATGTCAGGTCGGGAGTTTTTGAGTCTCCTGGGACGTGTGTGGGGCTTTCCAGAGGGGGGTGCCAGGTATGCAAGGAACTGCTTCTTTTGATGGTGTGGTAATTTAATCCCATCTGGTAACTAACTCACAGGCAACTGCTTGCTTATTCCACCACCAGCCCCAGCCCCAGTGGCAGGTAGAATCAGGAAAAAAAAAAGTGAAACTCATGGATTGAGATAAAAACAATAACTGAAACAAAGCAAAATGTAATAATAATAATAATAATAGTGAGACAGAGAGACGTAATAATAATGAGACAGAGAAAGGAATACAACCCGAGATAAATAAGTGATGCCCAATACAGTTGCTCACCACCCACTGACCGATGCCCAGCCCATCTCCAAGCAGCGACTGGCACCTCCCAGCCAATTGTCCCCAGTTTATATACTGGGCATGATGCTCTGTGGTGTGGAATATCCCTTTGGTCAGCTGTCCTGGCCATGCTCCCTTCCAGTCATTTGTGCACCTGCTCACTGGCGGAGCCTGGGAATCTGAAAAGTCCTTGACTATTAAGCGCTACTTAGCAACAACTAAAACATCAGTGTGTTATCAACATATTCTCAGACTGAATCCAAAACACAGCACTGTATCAGCTACTAGGAATAAAATTAACTCTGTTCCAGCCTAAACCAAGACAGATTGGTTTTTTGGAGGTAATGATTTAAATGTAGCATGCATTCCTTTTATCATGCACAGACATAGCTCAAGAAATGGAAATGTAATGGAAATACACTATTTATGAAAAAAATGACATATAGTAGGGATTAATAAAATACATTATTTACCCTATAAATACTAAAGCAAGAGAAACACTTATTTGTGAGAGAGATTATTGCAGTGCTCATAATACAAGCAGCACAACAGGAAAGGAAAGATAAATGAGGCATTTAGTGCTCACCTTAGGCATATTATTTTATATTCCCACCTACATTTTATAAACCAGAAAAGTATATTAAAAAATAGACCAATTATGCTTCTGATACTGGTAAGCATGAAGATGAAATGGTAGTCAAAATAGTTCCAATCAAACTATATTCTTTGTTTATTTATTCTTTCTAACACTACAATGTCATAAATATGTCTAACACTATAATGTCATAGAAGTTTTCAGCTTGAAACATGGGTAAAAATGAAACATTCACAGTATCTTTTTCAGAGGCTGGAAACCTCACGCTTGGAATGATTTCTGCTTTGGAATGTCTGTAATATATTGAAGCCTTAATACCATGCTAATTGGTACCTTACTAATTAGCTCGTGAATAGAATTTTAATTAGATGCACAACAGGTGTTCTCCTTACCTGCAGTGGAGGAACTATTTTCTGGGAAGAAAAATGAAGGGAAAAAGATAGTGAAAGGAATCCATGGAAGACAAATATAATCTAATCCCTACTATGAGAAATGCATACATCAGTTAATATTTTTCAAAATTATGTCTCTGGAAATTTATTCTGTTTTGTAAAGCATATTAAAGTTTGCTTTGTGATTTGCTTTTCTCTCATGTAGAACAAATTTTACTTTTTTTTCTGTGATGTGGCATGTGTTGTGAGCAAAATGCAAAATACTGGAACATGACTGTAGTCACTTAGCTCAGGGCCAGCCCCAGGGACATGGGCTCCAAGCAGGAGTCTGTAATCTGAGGTGAAGAGCAGAGCTGTGTACCTGTGAGCTGGGTCACGGGGAACGAGGCTGAAAAGGGAGATGCCCAGCACCTTGACAATGGCATTAGTTGACCCTGGGCTGTAGCACATCCTAGAGTTAAAAATGCATGTGAAAAGCTTGGAAGACACAGTTGAGTGAATTCCTGTCAGTGGCGACTCAGAAGTACCAATACTTCTAGATACTAGACACTAGTATCATCTAGTATCATCTATCACGTTTCTTCTATCAGGAAAAGACAGGAAAGAGGGATAGAATGTATCTGTCTGAAAATATTGCCACCACTAATGTTCTCATTAGCCTAATGGCATTTACCCTGTTACAGGGAATTTTAGGATTGTCATTTGGGGTGAAGGCTACTTTAAAATCGGCAAAATATCTAGTGCAAGGAGAGTCCTAAAAACATAAATATGAAGTTCCTTCCTTCTCCAAGGAAGCCTCAGTTGTATGTTTAGAAATATAAAGAATTATTTATCAGGCCTGGTAATCCCCATAAACCCCAGCAGTGAAAAGGGTGATTCAATTTCAGAAGATAATGGGACGTTCTGAAAAATGATGATCAGGTCCAGGGAACATTTTTATATGAGGAGGTATAAACAGTAGAAGTTAAGGGAGGATGAATTGCAGAAAATGGAAAACCAGTTAAAGAATTATTATTTTTCCCCCCACTAAAGAGACGCTTTGAGAATGGGCTTTCTGAAGGAAGTGGAAAACATACTGTACAATTTGCGTGATTTGAAAAATACTTTTTGTTACGTAATTTAGACTGGGAAAATTCTTCTGCATGATGAAGAAGGTCACAGGTGAGCCACGTTCCATGCTCTGCAAGATATTTAAAAGCAATAGCTGAGGAATATTTTTCTCCAGTGGCAGTATGAGGGAAGTGAGAATAACTTGCACCTCTTATGTTTTCAATAGAATTTGTAGCAATCCCTCTGAGACCAGCAATTATTTCACAAATGTTAGAGAACATCGATAGAATGAAAACAGCAAATTATTAACTGGAGAAAAATCTGTAAGATTTAAGTGTCAGTTGTGTCAAGAAATGGAAGATGATGTCATCCTTGTGCCAAAATCAAATTAACCCAATCTTGGTCAAATAACACAACAAGTATGTGTTCTAAAAATAAGTTGCACATTGTTTGTGGAAAAATGCTGAATATAGGAGAAGTCAAAGAAAATTATGATGGCCTTTATCCAACTCTACAAACAATAAAGATTAATCAAAAATTGTATTTGCTCTGAAGTACTCGCTCAACTGCCCTGTAAAACATGCTATCTTTTCAAAGGGCTTTATTAAGCCCCCTGTCCTACAAGATCTGGTCATTTCACATGGCAAATTTGTCTCCTACTATGAGTTTCATTAGAAACAGAAAGGAGCAGGGAACTCAAGACATGGTTAGTGGAATTATATTACTTTCAATCCTTTATGGGTAGAGATTTAAGACTGTAAAAAAGATATTACTTCTTGCTGTCTGATGAAGATGCTGGTTGGGCCCAGCGTATCTTGAGGTATCTCACTTTGCAGGGAGGTTTGAGTCTTCCCTGACACCTCCAAGCTAGCAAGACACCAGCTGCCTCCAGATCAGAGGCTGTGTGACCGCTTCTGTGAAGCACTGTAGTGAGAGCTGTTATCTCTGCAGAAAGGGAGGACATGTTAGCTCAGACTTAATGCCATGCTACACACATCCCTATCACTCCCGGACAAATGAGAGCATAAGGGTGAGCTTGAATATCCTTGCAAAGAAGCTGCATCCGTACCCTCTGTCCACTTCCTAGTGGGACTGCTGCTCACATCACAAAATGTCCACCACAGATAGCCCTGTAGCAGAGTCTTTATCAGTACTCTGAGAACTGAATAGGCTGTTTGGAAAAGGCAATTATAATGTACCACCACTTCATTTGAACAGTGCATTTTGAAAGGGAGAAAAAACCCCCACACAACAAAACACCTCTTATGTGATTGCCTTTCTGTCTTTGAGAAATAAAAGGAAACTGGTTTTCTATCTTGAGTTCTTTGGTGATGGTAGACTTCAGCAGCTAGTACTTTTATCCTTCTTGTTGTATACGTATGGAGGTTTGCTATGGGATATGATGCAATATTTTTGATTGCAGGCTTCTACAGAACATCTCCTTTATAACCTAGGTAGTCTGATGTTATTTTACACAGTCTACTTGACATGAGGATGTAGATCAAAATGCAGGTCAGAAGCCCTAACTAGACTTGGCTGGCAGGAAAGGATATTGGTTCGACAGGGTAATTACCCATAGGAAGTGGTGATGCTGACACTAGTTTTAATTTTTTGAGTGCTGCTAAAGATGTTTATCTTTACTCTGAAGGCTTTAGTCTTTTATGGTTTGAATGCTGGCTGGGAGAGAAGCTGTTGTTTTTCTCTGTGCTCTATCCAGCACTAGTGCTTTTCAAAATATTTGAAAGATTTTTTTTCATCTGAAAACTGAAGGAAAATATATTCTTACTTCTGAGCCTTTTTCTGAAATTCATTTAATCAGAGATATACTGTCCTGAATTTGAATGAATACTGGGAAAGTGTTTGCTTGGGCAAATAACATGTATTACGTATGGAGTAGAGATTTAGATACTGTTGTTTGTTATTTTTTTTTTGTCTCCTCCACATAGAATTGGCTAGAACATAGTTTTCTATTCTATAAAATAGTATCCGAATCTTTTATGATTTCTTCTCTCTTACATAATTTAAACTGAGGATTCCTTATTTAAGAAAACCTAAAATGAATTTCAGAGCTTGTGTTATGTAAGCCAGTTAGTTACATCAAGCAGAAAAACTGAACACTGCCTTTGGGAGAGAGGGCTGGGGGGGGAACAAATGCTTGAAAGCACAGTCCAGAGAATGGAGGACAGTTTGAGGACCAGGTTCTCCACGAACCACGCCACAGAGAGGCTGGCAAAAGGCATCGGATACACGTGGAGCACCAGTCAACCTCAAAGGTTCTTCGGGATCAATTTTGGATGCTTATGTTCGTATGTTCAGACTGGGAATAATAATTAATGTTTTCACATGATTTTGTCTTCCAGAATGATTGAAGATTGTGGGAAAAGAGGAAATACCATGGCAGAAAGAAGGCAGCTGTTTGCAGAAATGCGTAAGTACTTCCTGGAAATGTTTTGCCGTGCTAGACCAAGCCAGTTGCTATGCAGTGTCAGTAAAATTTATGCAGCCTTTCCACCTCAAATCTCCGTTGCATAAATGAATATCATGAGACCAAAACTGCACAAAAATGGGCTGATTTGGCCAAAGCAGAAAAGAGGGATTTTCTACATCAGACTTTTTGATTGAATTATTTTAATCAGTAGCTTCTTAAGACAAAGATGATGCAATACACAGGTTGCAATGAAGAGAGATAAAGATCTCCAAAAGCTACATCTTTTATTAGAGATATCTGTAGTGGGTTGACCCCAGCCAGCTGCCAAACTCCCACACACTTGGCTTAATCCCTAACCAGCCCCCAGTGGGGTGGAAGAGAATATAGGGAGAACAAAACCAAGCAACTCACTGCTTGAGATAAAGACTTGATTAAGTGACAAAAAGAGAGGGGGGAAATTACAACAGAAACCAATAGCCAGTGATGCAAAGGTGGCTATTCCCCACTTCCCAAAGGCAGACTGATGCCCAGCCAGTCGTGGAGCAGTGTCCACCTTGGAAGACAAAACTCCTCACCCCCTTCTTTCCCTACCCCAGTTTTATTGCTGAGCATGACATTACATGGACTAACCTTTTGGCCAGGTAGGGCCATCTGTCCTTGCTGTGTCTCCTCCCAGCCTCTTGCCCATCCACAGACAACCCTGGGAGGGAACAGAGTAGGAAACAAAAAAGCCTGGGTGCTGTGGAAGCACTCTTCTGCAGCAGCTGAAACAGCGGTGTGTTATCAACACTTTTTTAGCTGCAAATCTAAAACACAGCAGCATGCAGATTGCTATAAAGAAAGTTAACTGCATCTCAGCCAGACATAGTACAGAGACTCAAGTACGTCATACCCCAGTTCAGCATATTTTCTATACTTCCTAGTGAAGTTGTGTGCTCCCTGCAGGATAGTGTGTTAGGGATGTACCATACCAACAATGTTCCTGCACTTCTGAC